>JAXGGA010000242.1:0-207500 GCA_038373865.1 Uloborus plumipes
TTTATACAGTAAGTAACCATGACTATGAATATATGATAAAAAAATGGGCTTGTTACTTTGAACCCTTCATGAGTTTTTTAATTTTCGAAAGTAGTAAAAAATGTCATTTTCGTCGCGAACTTTGAGTTTGAAAAAATAAATATTTTTTTTAAATCTGAAATTTATCGATAGCATATATAAAAAGATCTTTTTCTTAGCTTTCCAATGAGCTATGTTTGAGCTCAAAATCTTTGATAGAAAAAAAGTTATAGTTCATAAGACAAAGCATCAAAACGCCCAAATTTCGCTGTTGCCAACAACAAAAATGGCCTGTATATCAAAGGGTAATTTTTTTAAAAATAAAATCAACACTATTTGGAGCTCTGGGAAGTAAAAGGAATACACATGCAAATTTTCATCAAAATCAAAAATGGTGATGCAACAACTTTTTTTGAAAATTTGTTGATTTAAAATGGAATGACCCAAAAGTAATTTTTTCCTACTTCCTGTGATCTTGCCTTTCTAAAAAAAAAATCATGGCGAAGAATACCCAATAGTAAATTTGTGAAGAATTTCTTTGTACTGTCGGGAAGTTTTGTTCCGATTGACCCCGCTGTTCCTATACACCCCATTTTACGGTACCACAAATAGTTTTTTTGCGCGAGGGGAAGGGTATCCTCAAAGTTGGTAACTTTCAGGATTGAACCCTGTTGGACTGGACTTTAGGAACCTCTGATCTGGATAAGTAGGCAAAATCTAATAGGTAGACAATAACAGCATCACAAAAAAATGCCCCAGATATTTTTTAGAAGAAAAACTGTTAATTTTCTTACTCACTGAATTTTAGAAAATTGTTTTAGTGTATACTTTTTTTTTCTTATTCCTCAAAAAAAAAAAAAAAACACAGTTGGTAATATATTACATCGGTTGCAACTTTACTTTTATTCTGAAATCAAAATTTTCATCACATTTAAGTAATTAAACCTTAATTGGTTCGATGTTTTTTCTGTCGGAAACTTTTCAATAGTTTTTTCTTTATCACAATGCAATTGTAACAATACTGTAAGTGTTATAAGGCCATGTATCTAAGCATCACGAAAAGTCTGAATGCTAAGTCCAACTCTCCTGTGTTGAAGTAGTTTTGAGTAAGTTCAGTATTTTTTTTTTCCTTATTATTCATTGAGCTGGTATTGATACAATTTGATCATGCATTTTAATTTTCATAACTTTTTCGAAAGTTCAATTTTAGTGAAAATGGCACATAAATAGCTCAATAAACAATTATATCGGAATTTACTCCTCGTTAATGAGTTCGTCCATGAATAAAACATAATGACGTTTGCGTTCTTGTGAATAAATAAAACAATATTTTATGTATTTAATACATAGACTATTTTTATTTAGCAGATAGAAATAATTATTTATATTTTGCAGCTGAAGATCCTGCTCTACTAAAACCGTCCGAATACGATGTCGAAGACGAAATTTTCAGCTCTAGTCGCAGAACCTCAGCAACAGCTTCAAGCGACGGAGCGCAACAAATAAAAAGTCCTGAAAAAGAAACAGTTTCCAATTATCAACCTTTTGAGGATAACAATGGCGCTGAATCAAATGATTATTCCAAAACAAGCATAGAAGTTTCAAAAGATTTGAACCAAAAATCCAGACAACAAAATCATTCACCTCAGAGGCTACAGACGACGACAGAAGCCACAGCAACTACTCAGTATCAATTGAATCGTCAATCAACATTTGGGGATAAACCAACTTCAGAAATTGATTCTCTGCAAAGCACCTCTGAAGACCCATTATATGCTAGCGATGAAGATAGTAAGGTAAGACTTTCGACATTTTATATTTACTTTTATGTTCTCACTAATAGCTGTGATTAAAAAGATAAATGTTTTTTTTTTTTTTTTCGACCCATAAATGGATTTTTTTTTTTTTTTCAAAATTTTGACCCACGCACCTCCCTCTGTTTCAAACTGGAAAACGCTTTCCCTACCTCTTGTCAGAAGTGCCGCGATATTTCTACATACATATAGTTACAAAAAAGGTTGATTTCAACTGAAATGTGGGATTTCACATTTCTTAACCTATCCCTCGTTAATCTGTTTAAATAAGGAAACTCCTTTTCTCACAAACTATCACAGTTTCACTATCCTCAATGGAGCTTCAAAGCACAAAGGGTAACAGCATTGGCGGAAGACTCCCTTCTAAATCTGAATAAATATTTTCAATGGAGAGGGTTTTTGGGTGGAACAACGATTTCAACTAAATGGTTTTAAAAAATGCTGATCTTTAAAGAAAGCCAACGTGTTTTCCAAATGCTATTCAAGCTCATGTAGAAGCTATGAGCAAAGCTTTAGATGGGATAAAATAATTTTTTAATTATGTGGTGCTATGTTAATGGGGCAGGGACGTGGTGGCCCGATCGGTAAGCCATCGGACTCGTGTCCGGAGGGACCCGGGTTCGAACTCAGCCGATCAAAGATCCACCGCCTTGATTAATGGTGACTGGGAGGCGTTAAAAATGTCGTGGTCACAAAGTCCTCCAAGTGAAACCGATACCTCTGGGAGTGCTGGGCCTAGGGTTTGCTCGACCCTAGGTTCTGGTTCAAAGTTAAAGAACAGAGCGCTCTTCAGGGCCCTACCCCGGTTAAACCACGAAGCTGTGGTAGGTATGGAGGACCCTGGAGTGTGAAATGAAATGAATGTTAATGGGGCTTTCGTATGTGTTCTTGATCAGCGGTACAAATTGCAATGTCGTACCAAAAGAGAAACTATGTTTTTTTCATATAAAAAATCTTTATCAGTAGGCTTGCACTGATGTTGAAATTAAATGCCAAATTTTTCTCTTGAAAAATAAGTTATTTCGATCAAAAAATATTTGAAAGGAATCCTCATACATGAGTAGTAAAGTATGTTTCCAGAATTTTTCTCAATACTTTTATTAAAAATTAAATTTCTGTTGTAATAGAAAATTGTTTTTGCAGAATATTTAGAGAGAAAGAAAGCTATTTTGTGTTACTAACGTACTGTCTTGTTGTTTTTCCTCTACCCCCCCCAAAAAAAAAGCTCCATACATTATGATTGATTCATACCAAGTATTTCGAATAATAAAGAGTATGGCTATTGGCATAATTTAATGAAATTTTGATATATTTTACACTTGGTTATTTGACTGTTTTAAATGACTACTAGAAAAGGAAAAAACCTTTGCTCAATTCAAAATTTTTAATTTTCAAAAATAGTTTTTTTTCCGAACTGTTTACCGAAAGCTAAGGAACAAAAAAAAAAGATAAGTTAAAACTGGCTAACGTTTAGTTTGTAAATTTCAGATAAACATTGAAACAAAGTTTTTAAATGTTTTGAATTTTCCGCACTTGCATTTTACCCGTTTTTCTTTTGTAGAAAAGCTGTACAATCTAATTTTTTTTGTTTTCCATTTTTTAATACGGAAAATTTGTTTCTATGGAATTACATTTTTCTTTTCCAACTTTTCTTAAAAGATTATTTTACGTAACGTTTTTGCAGTTTAGTCAGTATTTACATTTTTATAATAAACATGAGTACTATCAACATAAATCTCTTCATGCTCAACTATGTAGTGTGCCAGTACTTTATTATACTCTGAATAATTTGTCATACAACGTTTAATAACTATTCCAATAATTACCAAAGCCATACCACGATTCAATTAAAATTGGTTAATATTTTATTAGAGTCGGGTTACAATATTTTAAAGTAATGCTGTTTCATTTTTCCAGCCGGTTACAAAGTAATTTAATTTTCATATCAATAGTTTGTATTGCAGCGACATATTCGGTATAACTTAAATTTACTGAGTAAATTGCAATGTCGCTGTTTTAAAAGTTTCTTGTGAAAGAGGTTTGGAATAAATACCAAGAGCTTCGATTTAGTTCAAGTGTAGGTATTACAAACATTGATATGTTTTCTATTGTGTTCAAATTTTAAGCTGAAAATTTTTGCATTGCAGATTCCTCTTGATAACTATGATCCTCAAGAACCGAAATTTGATGAGGCTGCTCCTCCCTTGATTGATTCTGAAGGTGGAATCCATATTGCGGATGGTGGCCACGGTCTGGATGCTTTTGGAGGACTGGCTCATCTTCCGGGTCTTGGAGACTTCAGAGTGTTTGAGAAACCAATCTACAATGCTAACACTGGAAATCGAGAAAAAGATCAAGACTACCAGAGGAATAAAGAGGTAACACTATCCACGCGGCCAAGAAGTCTTGAAAGTTATCCCAACAGCAATGGACAGTCTAAAGATCCAGATGTAATAATAGACTATTCAAACGGAAACGATAAAAACCTAAATTATGATTATCAAGAAAGAAAAAAGTCGAATACACCCCCTCCAACTATATTTGATGACAATGCTGACCATCGAGACTTCGGCGGTTTTGATATTATTACACCAATTCGCAACAAAAAACAAAACTCTGAATCTCTTAATCTCAATAGAGATCCTTCTAAATCTAAAGATGCTCTAGAATTTGATTTATTAAATCCTGTTACAGTACCTGATCTACCACGAATTTCGCCAAAAAGCAATAGGGAATTTTCGTCAGAAAGAAAACCAGAAGTTAATCCAATAAATACAAATTTAGCGGATTTTGAAAAGTCAAGTTTTGATAGTGATCGCAGTTTGAAAAATATAACAATTCCCGAAGTGCATTTTGATGATCAGCCTTCCAATTTTGGTCACGATGTCTCCCTTGTTCCTCAAAGAAATAGATTTGATTCAGAAATTTCGAACAAAGACTTTGCTATACTTAATTTAGGAAGGAAAGAGCAACCAGAGAGTGAAAAAGGTGTTTTCGACTTAAATGATGCTTTTATCAATAATGGAAAAGGTTCAGATATTGGTGTGCAATACCCTCCTACTAATAATAATGGTCAAAAAGACTATGGGCGCTTTGATATTTTTCCTGAAGTCATTCATGACTCAGTTAGAAATACTCGTCCTAAGGCTACCCAAACTAGTCGAATACCTTCCGAAGCTCCTAAATTAAGCGAGAAAAATAAAGATGATTTTAAAGATTTCTCTGATGCCAAAGTTTTGTACCCAGAAATTATAGAAGAATTTGTAGATTACCAGAAAAAATTTGATTTGCCTCCACATCAAACCAATGCACAAAATGCAAAAGACCTTACATTCCCGGACCTGCCGTCAGACAAGAATTTCGGTACATATACTGGAAACGAAAGGCAAGGGAAAAAGCTTGACGCTTTACCTGAAGATGACAATCCACAGACTTTGAACAATCAGAAAGACACTTCCGTTAATCAACGAAAACCAATAGTAATATACCGCCAGACTGAGAAAGCAGTTGACGAAGTACGAATAAAAGATATTTCATTTCCAGAAAAAACCGATGACTCATCAGCAAGCTATGATGATTACGATACTTCCAAAAATTACTTCACTGAAGATTTTTTCACTCAGGAAAACACCCCAGAGCTTACCACAAAAGCTGCGGTCAGAACTCGTCCCACTAGGCCTCGCAAGTCGACTACAACAACTACTACAACCACTACCACAACAACCCCTGCACCCATCAAAATAAGAACTAGAGCACCTATCAGCCAAGTGTCGAAGCCGACAAAGCCACCTTACGTAGCAACAACTCCTTCCAGTCCACCATCCAGACCAATAAACCAATTCCCAACACCCGAGCCATATACTCAGGCTCAGAAATGTGATCCTAGAAAATGCAGATTGCCTGATTGTCGTTGTGGAGGCTCAGACATCCCCGATGGTCTAAGGGTCAATGAGATCCCTCAGCTTGTCCTCTTGACTTTCGACGATGCTGTAAATGACCTCAACAATGATCTTTATGATGAGCTGTTCAACACTGGAAGAGCCAATCCGAATGGGTGTCCCATATTAGGCACTTTCTATGTTTCACATGAATGGACTGATTATGGCCAGGTGCAAACATTATATTCCAATGGACATGAAATTGCATCTCATTCAATCACGTAAGTCTTAAACTTTTTCTTGTTATAGCTATTATAAATAAGTTATTAATATGCTATCCAAATTTAAATTTTTGCTTTAAAACTGGTTTTATTTTGAACCAAATTGAAGTTACTTCAGTATTTTACAAATTTGAGAATAGACAAAAACCAGAGAGATGCCTAAAGTGTTTATCTGAAAATTATTTTCATGTAATGCTAAAAAATACACTTTGATGTTCTTCTAGTTCATTGCTTTTATTTATTCGTCCAAAGTCGAACGGATTACTATCATAGTTTGACCATATGTTTTCCAAAACACTTCATTCACAGAATGGTATATTTGCCATATTTTACGCAAACAGGAATTCTTGGCTCACTAAGGTTGAGGTGAGCTCGTACATTTCTTAAATCAGTGCATTTCATCAAAATTGTATATCAATTAATCATTAATATTGGACTTTCGACTACACTAAGGAGTACTTCATTATCACAATTTATTGTATATTGTACTCATTAGACTGGAACTTGTATGGAAATCTAATGTTATTGTAGATGGTGTATCGGTGCATGATTATTAATAATTTCTATTCACATTGAAGTTTTATGCTATAAGAAAATAATAGAAAGGATCGTAAACTTGTGAATGCTTAATTCATCGAAACAAATTATCTAAATCAAAATTTTTGCTTTAAAACTATTAGTTTCATTTTTAAAACTAAATTAAAGTTACTTCGGTATGTTTTACAAATCTGAGAAGAGATAAAACCCTGAATGCCTGAGGTGTTTCTTTTGAGAGTAGTTGATAAATAAACAATGTGTGCTCAGAAATGCGTTGCGCTTGAGTAAGGTAAATGATGCAAATTGTCAAAATATATCTGTAAATAACTATTTTGAGGTTACAACGCGACTCCTTTATCACTGCTAAAAATAATCTACGTAGATATTCGTGAGCGAGCTCATCTCAAAAAAAAGATATCAATATTTATACCAAAAGTTTTGTGTGTTGAACACTTTAGGTTTGAAAGTTGTACCTTCGAGCCAGATTATTGCAGATTTTCTTGACCATTTGTGCTTTGTTTTTAGCTTTTTTTATCATACTGGCAGATCACGTAAAAAATATTAGATTCTAAGAAAGTACAAGAGTAAATCTTTTATTCTCATATAAATCTAGAACCATATTATGTTTTAATACATTTTTTGGCGGGGGGGGGGGGACTTTTAATAATACAGCAGCATCTTCCACAGACGTATTAAGTGCACGCCTATTGCGATGAATAATCTGTATTCATTTCTTTGAAGCATTGCAATATTTCGTTTTTATGATTTTATTAACTTCGGACCTCAATGTAACATCTTAATTATATTTATCATCCTTGAAATTTAATCTCGCAACTAATTGGTTCTAGTGGTCAGAAAGTAATGAAATGCGGCTGTTAGATAAGCTGAAACTGAAGTTCAACGAATTCCTTTCTGACGCAAAAAGTTCCTGTCGTTTTGAAATTTTTTTCAGCTTATCAGAATAACATTTTAGAAATTTTAAAGAAGTCTGAGACCGATGTTTTTGATACCTTATTTGTTTTCGTGGTTTGATTATTAACTGAGTAGGTAATGTGAGAAGTTTACAACCTAGATCTACATACTTTTCTTGGAGTCAAATAAAATGTAAAAGTCATCTAAATTCAAAGTGCGAATGATGTAGTTCTTAAATATTGCGACTTTCTTTCGAAAGAATTTATGAATAAATAGTCTTCGTAAATATAAGCATTTCAATGAAAACTAGTTAGTATTAAAAAAAAAAGCTTGGAACAACTGTTTTTTTTATATAAAATTCATTCACTAAATAACTAATCTATTTTTTTGTTCTTTTTAACAGTATTACGACAAAAAGTTTCTTTTAAGCAAAATATGCTTAAGTTTCAGAATCAACACTTTCATTCAAGTAACATTATAATGATACGTAAGATATACAATGTGATATGTAAAATATTTCCAATTTCGTAAAACATAATTTTTCAAGAAAAATTATCTTGTTTTCGATACTATTTTTACTAGATGGAATTAAAAACATTCAATCAGAAAAAAATCATAAAATGTCAGGTTTAGAGAAATGCATTCTGTATTATAAATGAATTATAGTGATATTAATAATTATAAAATATTTTTCTTTTCAGTCATAGTTACGGTGAAAAGTTCTCAAAGAATCAGTGGATGAGGGAAATTCATGGACAAAGAGAGATCCTTCACTTGTACGGAGGAGTCAAGATGGAAGATATTCGCGGAATGCGCGCACCCTTCCTTCAGATCGGTGGCAACAAGATGTTCGAAATGTTGTACGATGCAAATTTCACGTATGACTCTTCCATGCCAGTGTATGAGAACAACCCTCCTTTCTGGCCTTACACACTCGATTATGCCCAAAATCACGAGTGCATGATCTTCCCATGTCCGACGAAATCATTTCCAGGTCTATGGGAAGTGGGCATGGTCATGTGGGTGGACCTCAGAGGGGGTCGCTGCTCTATGGGTGACGCATGCTCCAACCCGCAGGATGAAGAAGCTGTCACAAAAATGTTGATGAAGAACTTCAACCGCCATTACAAGTCGAACAGGGCGCCTTTTGGCTTGTTCTATCACTCGGCCTGGTTCAACACTCAACATCACCGGCGAGGCTTCATGAAGTTCTTGGACGAAGTGTTGAAGAAGGATGATGTCTGGTTTGTGACGAATTGGCAGCTTATCGAGTGGATGCGAAATCCAACTCCAAATAAAGAATTGAACAGTTTTGAACCATTTAATTGTCGGAGACTTGACAGGCCCCCACCTTGCCCTACTCCAACTGTGTGCAATGTGTGGTATCAGGGCGGTGTCAGGTACATGAAGACTTGTCAGCCCTGTCCCGTGAAATATCCCTGGGTGGGAAGCACAGGTTACGACAATAACAACCGTGGATGATGCCCTTGAGATGTTTTAGCTTGTTTTTAAAGTGAAGATTTTAGCGAGAATGTCGATACGAAATTGTGATTTCATTTGGTTATTTAATTCTTCTCTTGTTCCTCTCATTCATAGACTCATGGAAACATATTTGAAAAAAAAAATGTGAATTGGACAATTATCTTGCCATACTTTCAAATTTAGTGTAAGCTTCTGAACTTAAACAAAACTGGACCAGAAAAACTTTTCATTGAAAATATGTTGAGATTGTATTAGATGCCATATCCACCATTTGTACAGCAATTAATTTATGAAGTGTGTTTCAGTGGCACGAGAAAGCTTCCCGAGTTTATTGAAAGTTGCCAAATTGATCCTCTGCTTTATGAAAGCCAACTTCGGGGTACACTTTTTTCTTCTGCCATGCCAAATGATTTGTGGTTTTTTGTTTCTTCTTCGTTTGTATACATTGAAAACTTTCTGTAATGTGACGAAATCTTTCTTACTACTTGGGCTTCCAAAAAATGATTTTATCTCTAAGCACCAAGCGTTTTTACGAAAATGAGATACACGAAAAGTTTTCATAAATTACTAAAAAAAAAGCTACACCTTCATAAATGAAACTTTTTATTACGTGTGTGTGTTTTGTCCTTCAAAAATAAAAATTGGTGCTGGATAAAATTGCATTCTACCTACAATACGCTATAATACTGTATTTTATTTGAACTTAATTATTTTTTCTGAAAACTTGATTGTTTTAATTACTATCTTTTTAAATTTCTCAAATTGTGATTATTACATTCTGACGATATTTGACTACCGCTTGGTGCTAATGTCTTTTATTGCAAGAACTGCATCAATTTATGTTTTAAAATAGAATTACAATGTGTACTTCATTAATTGGTTACCACCAATACCACACTTGAACCATACCAATTTTGCCTTGTTTGGAAATCCAGTTTTTTAAAAGTTATACTTTGCATAATCGCACATTGACTTCAGTAATGGAAAATGAATAAACATTGGTTGATGCAGTTTTTCCAGTGGATCTTGGTTTTGGTGGGTTACTCGTTACTTTTGTCCAGGGCTTTCTCTTAAATGTATTTCAATGTGTAAAATTGTGAATAAATTAAAATTACTTTGTAAATGTTATTAGTTATTTTTTTCTGAACACTCAATTCATTTTGAATTTCATATACGACTATACTTGGTTACAGAAAAACAGCTTTTAATATAGGTGCATATGTTTTGTATGAATAAATTTTTATTACCATTAAAAGTAAAGTTCCGGCTCATTTACATATTACTAATATATTTATGAATGAGGGTTTACAACAGCGATATAGCTTGGCACTGGAGAAATCGTGGGAAAACTGAAAGTAGAAGCTCTTATGTTCTGCTTCTATTCTTATCTAGTTTCTTGCATAAATAGCTTTTTCAACCCTTTTTAATGCCTTTTTTTAACGTGCATGGAAATTGCTTTTTTGGATTAAGATTAGTTTTAAAAAAATCACTTTAGGGTTAAGGCTATTTAAACTAAGCTTTCATTTTACTTGTATTCCTGTTTTTCATTCAGGGGAAGGGGTAATATAATATTATAAATTAGATTACAACTTTTGATTTCTTATACTATACTGTTCGAATTAATTGAGGCGAAGCTACTTTTCGCAGACTTTGAAGTTGACTACCAGCTAGCTCCAGCAGGTCCCTTTAAGCAGTTCTATTAGCCCAATTGTTGTCTGGATACCAATTTCGACTAACTTAGTTCTAGTTTAGATGAGAAATTAGGAATATTAAACTATTCTTCTGTTTCTGTAACAGGTGTAGATAACATTTTGCATTCGTTAGCTTGCTAAAAATGGGTATAACTCATAGAAATTTAGCAAAGATAAACACTATTAAGTCACTCTTTTATAACTGTAAAAATATTGCTTATTTAGTTTTTACTAGAAAATGAATCTTTTCTTGACGTCTGATGAGAAGCATTGAAATTGAACAATTTTCCTCACCAAGAAAGAACAAATGTAAAAAGAAAACAAAATCTCCAAAATAGAGTCAATCCTACTCTGAAACAGTGGGAAACTTCCCTTTTTTATACAGAAGCCATCAACTTCGACATACATGAGGACTGCGTACTATGCGCCTTGCCTACTGACTAGCACAGGACAGATTTATGGCACAACTAGGTTGAAATAACATCCATGGGCAGGGCAGGACTCAAACCAGCGACCTCTTGCTTACGAGAAGACCCTACCTCTAAGCCACCGAGGCCCCCCAAAAGAAATAAATTACTAGGACAAAACAGGAGTCGAACGCACCACTTATTTTGGAGCAGATTTCCAGTAACTGGAACCCATATTTTTTAATTCATAAAATTCTCGTATATAATTTTAGTATAGTCTGGCTCCGATAAAAATAGACCCTTGACTTTGTACGAGCTCATTTTTAATCAAGCTCATTAATAACGGTTATTGTAGTACAAAAATGCTTAGCTTATTTTTAACAAATGGAATTATTTATTTTTTTTACTTCGGAACTCTTTTTCAAATGCAGACTGCGCCTAATTTGAGACTTTTCCAACAGCAATATGGCATATTTAGCTTTCTTTCTTTATTCTGTTTTAACGACTAACTTAGATTTGATAGAGTAAAAAACTGTTTTTCTTTGAATTTCAATGAATTCTTTTGATGGTATCTTTATTAAATTGGATTTATTCATAAAATAAAAATTCCAGGGCCTCTGAAATCGAGAGATCTGAGCGATATATTTGAGGTGACAGTTTCGACTCATGCCCTTACGTTTAATATTAATTGGGTCATTTTCAAAATTTGCTTACATTTGCTGTCCGGAGGTTAAAAAGACGATTTTGAAGCATAATTTATATTTTAAATTCAACCCGAGCAATTATTTTCTGTAAGAAATACCCCCAAAAAAATTCTATCACTCAAAAAAATATTGAAATTTATTTATTTTTATATAAGTCTTTAAAAATGGGAATCAAGGCAAAACCGCTTGTCCATTTCCCATTTTCACAAGTTCAACTACTTTTTTTAGATACTTAATTGTATAAAAAATTATATACTACAAATTATTTTTATATATTGACTATAAGTGTATGATGTTCATGAGAAATATTGACAATAGTATTTTTTTTAATTAAGAAATGTATGAATATATTTTGTCCGGAAATTCTTGTCAAGTCCGTTTCCCTAAGATTATTTTAGCTAAAAAAGGTATTTATTGCTGTCAAAAGATGGTAACACGTATTCAGTTAACAAACTAGTAACGTAACTATTTCGTACAATTGAGTTTTTCCAGTCGAGAAGTTTTACTGTGGCGTTTCGCACACAATTTCTTGAAGGTGCGTATTTTTATTCTTTGTCAAGTCCGTTACCAAAGATTTTAGTATTAATTTTTCCTTTTTCTAAACTTTTACCCATAAATATTGTTTATTATACAACTCTAAGAAAATGCATGCTGTTTTTCAATTTTTAAATTCGACATCTTAGCCATAATTTGATTTGTTTGTTGAAATGTCAAGTCCGTTACCATTAGTGATTGCAATACCGGGATATGCGTATATCAAATACTGATATTCTCAGCTATTTTGCAATTTCGAAATATCGATATTGGTAACGTAAAATACCGGAATTTTCATTATTAGCTGAGAATTATAAATAGTTTTTAATTAAAAGCGTTTTCAATTTAACGTAATAGATAAATACTGTAATTTAATTGTGCATTACTTCTCTGATGTGACAGTACAGAAATCAATTTATTAATGTAAAAATTTGGCTTCGAAATTACGAATTAATAGAACATTAATAAATAAAGGTAGCGGAAAAATTGAAAAAAGATATCTTCATCGTTAGATCGTGTGATGAATCGCATTTTCGTGCATTTATGTGCAACATTTCCCCCTCCATTTCCCGCTTTTGTTAATAATGTATTATAAACTTGTTTATAATGTTAAAATAAATAACTTACTTAATAGTAAAGTCATAGCTATGTGTGCTGCTTGCTGAAAAACTGCTTGAGGACTAAGTTTCAGATTTAGAGCAAGTGTTTTATTTTATTCATTTATTCCAAAAATGATTTTTCTGTATCTTAATAGTTAGAAAGTATTATTATAGCGAATGAATACATATGCATGAATGTGTAATGCTTTAAAATATTATTAAAATCATAGTAACAGACTTGAAGTTTATTTATGGTTTAAGGTCAAATCCGTTACCAAATTTCAAGTCCGTTACCATACAGTTTTTATCAATATTTTAACAACTACAAACATCGTTTTAAGCTTCAGGAACGCTAGTAATTTCAAATTAAGTTTGTTCTAGACGCTATAATATAGTTTAAAAGTGAGATTTCATATTGATTTTGTATGGTAATGGACGGCAATTTTCTTTGCAACTTAAAGTTTTACAACATCATTTGAATACTTAATTATGCATCAAAGTGTACAACCAATTACTTTTTCACACACCTAAAATATGTGACTAAACACCTGTTCGTGTTTCTGAAAGAAAATAGCAAATTAAAAAAAATTCTTAAAAATTCTGAAATGTAAGCATATGGTGAAAATGACCCAATTCCTTTGTGCCGTAAATTATTTCCTGTACTGTCTGCAATATAAGAATAAAACATATATATTATGTAAGGGAGATGAAACATTAAGGTTTCAACTGACTTAAAAATAAAACCTATTGTTATACGAGAGGCTAAATAGCTTCACATACATTAGCTTTTCGCATCAATTGCCTCTTTTGGGGGGATAAATTCATGAAAAAAATTGATACCACAAGTAGAAAAAAATAATACTTTAGTAAGTGGTCAGAATCGAACCCACGACGTTCTTCATTGCTGTCCAGCAGCTCAAAGCAAGTGCATTACACCGCTATATGGCAGAAGCTCCAAGAATAAAAACTGTAAGCTATCACTTTACTTCTTAAGGGGCCACAGTACCTGTCATTGTTGTGACTTAACCTGATACGGCATCCTCGAGGCTTTATATTAAACAATTATAACAATTACAATATCTAATTTTCACAGAAACATACGATGATTACAACGAATAGTAACACGAAGCATAAAACAGTTACAACATATAATTACACAAAGATAAAATAATTGAAACATATAATAACATAAACTTAGCAGTTTACACTTTCTTCATTAAAAACAGAGTTGCACAGTAGGTTATATAAGTAGTTGTACAGGTAGACGAGTAGAGTGGGATAGAAAACTTTGATCATATGGTGAAAAAGGTAAACTATGACATTTACTCCATATAGTCGGAGTTAACAATATTAAAACACTGTGGGTTACGCCAGTAGAACATTTTACAGTGGAATGTTGCAAATATTTACAAGACTGTAAGCTATCAGAAGAAGATACTTTTAGAAGTTCCACAAAAGCAGCAAATACCGCCAACCTGCTGACATAAAACATAAAATCTAAATCGCACAAAGACGCCAAATCTTAGTAGTGTAAAATCTGGGTATTCAACACTGTCGTGATGAACGCAAAATATTAGTTACACTTTTCGTTAGGAAATTACTTCCTAGTACCGTATAAAGGATTACTCGAAAAATGAAGTATTTTAGATTTGACATGGGTCAAGTTTTTCGCAAAGTTCACAGTGCACGTTTTACTACGAATGTAACAAAAAATTCAAAAGGTAATTTGGTGCTTAAAATATACGTAACGTGCGGTGAAGACCACAATGTGCGGTAAGTAATTCTTATTTTAATGACTTGATTCAGCAAAGTAAAATATGAATCTTCGTTCGGTTTAAGTTTAAAAGTGCAAAGGGAATTTCCCTTTAACTTTTATACCTGTAATAAGGTAAACACAAATAGAATTGTAGATTGTAATTTTCTGTACTGTCTGATTTTTGGCCTTTATTTATAACACTAATACACCTTGATTCCATTAAAAAACCATTGAAATATTTCTTGGTTTTTGAATTAAATCAGACAACGGAACATTTTTAAGTATGTATATCCTAGATTCGATTCTTTTAAAGGAAACTAAAGTAGTACTGAGACCACTTAAAAGATTCAAGAAGTTGCAATGCTGCATAAAACACTGGTACATGAGTAAAAAAAAAGTTTGGAACCACTACCTGCGGCGCTGTTTGGAGAAAAATACTTCAGGTGCCTGCAATAAAGTTTAGGCGGAATAGCCCAAAGAAAAGTTGGTTTTAAGCCAGTTTACATCATATTTGCAATATTTTTTCAATAAAAACCAAATATTCCTGCAGCTGGTGCAAACCTGTGTATCCCCTCTCCCGAACTACAGCACTGTCTACAACGAGCTTCTGTCGAATGCTGTAATTGCCTCTACACTTGACTTTCGTAAATGAACTTTTTTTTAAGCAGCTGTAGGCAAATCAAAGAAAACATAATTTTGCTACCAAATTATAGAAAATTCTGTCAAATACTAAAAAATCATTTCCAACAACTCGAAACATTAATCATTCTTTCCAATTGGAAATACGTATATGAAAGTACTATTTATTTAATTTCATTAGCCTATTTTTTTCTTCACTTAACGGCGATAAAAAGATAACGTTACATGAAACTGCAACTCGAGCGGTCTGTAACAACGTTTAGTTTCTCGTATATAAGAAAACCTTCAAACCTTAATGAACATCAATATCTCGCTAAGATTGTTTTCAATAAGGAAAAAATTACAAAAAACAATTAAAATATAATTAATCTAAAGAAAGTGAACGTTGGTATGTTTATCACAATGTTCCAACGTGATTTTCAACGTAGATAGTGAACCACTATCTCAGAAAGATCATTCAGGACACGTATAACTTAAAAATTATTGGTTGCAAAGTGCTTAAGTTTTAATTAATTAATCGAAACTGAGTCAGAAGTACCTCTCTGTGTATACCTGATAAAATGCATCTGTTCCTTCATATGAAATAATCATTTGCTTTTGTTGCACTTCAGACACGCCCTGTTATTACTTTTAGAGCAAAGTAATTATTGACCTGCTGGTAGCCCTTTTGAAAGTATGGAACTTTTTTATCCCTGAGGCGAAAAGGTATCGAACTTAAACAATGAAGTAACGTATTTGCGATAGAAAAAGTTCATAATGAGTTTAAAATGGTAAAAATTGTACTTCGTTCCTACAAGATGTATCTGCTCTAGACAAGAGAATTGAATTTGGTTGAAAGTTTTCACCATTGAATTTTTCAAATCAAAATACCTCGACAACTAGAAACAGACTACTCTCAAAGAGAGACTTATGTTTTATAACTGGTCAATCATTGTAAAAGAGGTTTATTTCCATGTTAATGATTTTAAAGTGCCTTATTATAAAATGCATTTTTCAAATTTTTCTTTAGGGGAAAAAAAGTTTTTAACTAATAAATATCATTCGACATTTATCTTTTCTGCATTGCAGCAAAAATTGACGATTTAACTTTTAGTGCAACTGGGATTTTCTCACGGCAGGGTTTTTGGTCCTTATAGGTAACGTTACATTTTAACATACTAGTATTGACAAGGTAGCTGAAAATTATAGATTCTGGGAATGAAAAGCCAGCAAACCTATATCTAGTTGCCTTCCAGTCTGATACTTTATTAATAGTCAAGAGACTTGTAGCACGGATCTTATATCTCGTTATATTCGTATCACATCTATTGGAATAAAAGTGAAGCAAAATACCGAAAATATAGAGATCGATATCCAGAACTAAGTAGTAATAGCATAGTTTAAAATTTAAAAAAAAAAAGCATTTCAAGTGAATTACTAACTTGGTTTAAAGTTCTTGATTGATAAATATATATTTTTTTTTCTGGGGTGGATAGCAGTTTTTGATCAAATGCGACACATGCCATAACTTTGACAATTAATTATGTTTTCGTTGCTTTTAGAACTTTTTTGGGGAAAAAGAGGGATATTTTAATGGACAGTGTTTGAAAATGTTAAAGCGAGAAAGTTTCTATTTATTCATTTATTGCTTTATTTTGACAGACCCTTTTGTCGCATTACAGACAGCCATTGAATGAAGCTAAACTGCTCTGTATCTCTTTTTAAAGCCATTAGTATATTTTGTAAAAGCTGAATAAAATTGACATCATCATCAGCAACCGTTGACAATTCACTGCTGGATATAGGTTTTTTCCAGCTGCTTTCAATTATTCCTGTTGGTTGCTTTGGATTTCCATTGGATGCTCACCATTTTATTCATCCCTCCATCTTGTTTGCGGGCACTTTCAGGGTCCTGTAATGTCACGTGGGTACGAGTCTAATACAGCAACCGTCTATCGGTTATCCTGTCTTCTCGCAATATGTCCAGCCCACCACCAATTCAAACGCTTACTTATCTCTATTATATCAAAGACTCTCGTCTGACTTCTGACCCAAGAATTTCTTTTTATATCTCTTTTCGTAATGCCGAGTATGCCTCTCCCCATATAAAATTGCAGGGAAAACACACTGGTGGAAAACTTTTCTTTTTAAACATAGAGGCATGCTGCTCTTTAGAGTGATACTGTTTCTACCAAAGGTACTCCATCCTATTTCAATACTCAAAATTATAAAATTATGTAATAGCTGATATATTCCTTATATTTCCTATTTCTCAGACATTGATCAAAACTTAGAGAATTTTAAAATGTAACATTCAAGTTTGAGGTCCCTTCAAAAATATAACAGGATAGATTTTTAAATTACTTTGTTTTGCTAGCATTAAGATTCTGATGTCTCAATGACATTAAATGTTATGATTTATAAGTTGTTTGTATTCAATAGTTAAAAAATAAATGAACTTATGAGACACATGTACCATAATGATAATTAAAAGTTTGAACAATAAAAGGCATCAATCAAGATAATCTTTTTGAGGATGGGATAGTTTTTTTTAATGTTATGTCATGAGTGACCTTTCTTTTGGAAGGTCGGAATGTTCATCAAGTTTGGATTAAAAGTGTAAGATTATATAAAACAGCAAGCATAGCTTCGTGCATTTAAATTATTTTGTTGAACATTTTCCTTGCAGAAACTGTTTTGCGAAATTTTAAACACATGCCTGATTACGAAAGGAAAACTTCATGAACAATTATCATCATTTATCATCTGCCACAAAGAAGATGGCTATTTAATTACTCCACTATCATTTAAAAACGAATCATACAAAAATTGAGCTATAAAACCCAACGGTGCAGTTTTTATATTAATCTAAATTGCCTCGCAGAATTAAAAATAAATAAATAATTGATATATTCTCATTCGAAATCAGAATAGCGATTATCAAATAATTAAATACGCTATTATTTTCAAGTGAAATGATTAATTCTGTCCTGAAATTTGTTATTTTTTCTCCCACGACCTAATTTAACTTTAGAGAAAGTACTCTTGTCTTCCAGTTACAAACCAATCGCAAATCTCAGCATTCCGATTGTCCTCAACTTAGACACGGATGGTCTGCGTTTTGCTCTTGCGCTTTGTTTGCTCAACCAGAAATTCCACTGACAAGCTTTATTTGCTGTCGCCGGTATTTATGTCTAGGTCAACCTGAATTTTGGCAAAACCGAAAATACTTTCAAGCATTAGTTACTTTCTTTTTCACACACTAGTAATGACTTCATCTGGTTATTGATTAACCACGCATAACCTTGGAGAGGATTTGAAAATCTAAAACATGTTGGTTTTTTTTTCCATAATCAATGGTTTCCTTGTTATGTCTTCAGTTGATTACTTAATATAGTGTTTTCCTATTTAGTTACGTTGTAACTGTTTCAGTTTAAAACTTGCTTTTTTCTTGCTTGTGTGGTTTTTGATCTTTTAAAATTTTGTAGGTCATAGAGTCCGACTAAGTTTGTGACTCTAGTTTCCACAGATAGGTTATTTTTCAAAATCTATAGAAAAATTCAGTGTGAAATGTAGTGCCCATAATTACACTGGCGGAAAAAAAAATCCCAACACCAAGAAAAAATTGCCGTAGAGTAATGAAATTTGGGTAATGCAATTGTCTAGTTAACATATTTAATTGATTAAATGTACAAGATCACTGGCTAATTTAAGCTCAAGAAAATGCTGTGCAAATGTGAAATTATGTTAATTTAATAGAGGGTGTAACCTCCAGAATTTTGAAGGCAAGCCTGCAAGCGTGCATGCCTTATGTCATACAGGTGCCGAATGTCACTTTGTGGTATGGAGTTCCATGCTTGTTGCACTTGCTGTGTCAATACTAGGACCGTCATTGCTGACTGTGGATGATGCTCGAGGTGCCATCCCATGATATCCCATATGTTATCAATTGGAGACAGACCTGGTGATTTTGCAGGTCATGGTAACATCTCAGCACTCTGTAGAGCACATTGCGTTACAGCAGCGATGTGAGGGCGAGCGTTATCCGGTTGGAAAACGCCGTCTTGAATGCTACTCATGAAGGGCTGTACTACTGGTTAAATTAACAGACTGACGACAAATTTTCAGTCAGTGAGTTTGGGATAACCAGAAGAATGCCCCTGCTGACGTAGGAAATTGCTCCAGAGACCATAACTCCAGGTGTGAGTGTCGTGTGTCTAGGCCGTAGACCGCTTGGATGCAGGCGGTCCCCTGGCCTCCTTCTGACCAATATACAGCCACCATTGGCACTAATTCAGAATCTGTTTTCATCAAAAATTACAACAGATCTCCACTCCGACCTCCAGTGAGCTCTGTCGTGGCACCACTGCCGTCGGAAAAGGCAATGGTTTGCAGTCAATGGAATACCGGCTACAGGCTGCCTGGCTCGGAGCTGTCCTTGAAGTAAACAGTTTCTTACCATTCCTTGGGTCACGACGGTGCCAACTGCAGCTCGAATGTCAGCCGCAGATGCAGTACGATGCGCAACAGCCGTACGCAAGATTCGGCGATCTTCCTTCTCAGTCGTGCCACGTGGCAGCTCGGAACTCGATCTTCTTGAGGTAGTACCATCCCTTGCCCATAGCTTCCAATAATCATGCATGGTGGAAACATTCCCACCCAAGTCTTTCTGCAATATAGCGAAATGAAAATCCACCTTCTCGTAGCCAATTTGTACGACCTCGTTTAAACTCGGTGAGCTGTTGATAATGGCTTCTTCGTCTTCTTAAAAGGTATTCCTGGCTAAAATGGACGCAATTCGTCCAATTTCACGGAAAAATAATACACATGAGCTTCACAACACGCTTTTAAAACAAGCCTTATTTGCATGTTCTGAGTGACGCCAGCTGCGCCACACTTATGCGCGGAACACGAAATTTCAATCGATGTCATCTTTCAGTTGTATAAACACGTCTACCAAATTTCGTTTATCTAACACAAGTCTTTCTTGGTGTTGGGATTTTTTTTTCCGCCAGTGTATTTGTGCTTAACCAGTTAACTCTTCGCGATTTTTTTCCAATTGATTAATAAAACATAAATTGAAATAAAAATCTAAAGGCAGGAAAAGTCTTTACTTTCAACTATTTAAAGACACATTCTTTGTAAAATTTAAATAGTGAAGGAAATAAATAAAACTTTCCAAAGAAGAATTTCTTGGACAATTAGAATGCATTAGTTGAAATGCTCCAGTTGTGCATGCACGTAGGCAACATTCTATTCTTTTTAGTAAATAGATCATTTTCTTAGCTAAATTGATGAATAAATAACTCTTTAATTCTGAACTAAATATCCAACCGATTATTCATTTATTTATTTATTTATTTTTATTTTTTTTTTGGATGTTTGACGTCATATTATTAGGAGCCAGCTTTATAAGAGTCAGGCAGGTCAGATACATACCATTTTCGATTTCTCTCAAAATGTTGCAGTTGTTTCTTCGAATGATTTTAGAAAACATGTATTTTTTTCCTTTCCCCAAAATATTTCTGGGGACCTGTAAAAATTCCGAAAGTAGGTTCCGACGTAATATTTTTTTCTAAAATCGATCTTTTTTAAAATTCGATTATCTCAGCGTGTTGAGCATCAACCAAAGTATTTTTGCGATTACATCATCACATTTAGCGTCCAAATCGAAATATATTTTAAATTTCATATCTAACCATCGGGAAATCCTGTCAGGAGCGGCCAAACTTCACCAAAGATAGTGAAAAAGTGTCATGTTTGAGGCCCGCTAGCTCCCTGCACTGCAGGGTCAGTAACAATTTTCGTATAATTGCTAGTTAGCTCTTGAATTTTGACTCTGGCATTTCTAATAACAATAATTTGTACTGGTTCTACATATTTGCATTTAAAAATCAATGAAATTTCCATAGACATAATTAGTGCCTACAAAGTTCACTAATGAAAAGAGAAAAAGAAAGGAGGGAGACTGAGTAGGTCAAACTAGGAACGTTTAAACCACTCTTTTGACAAATAAATATCTCTTAACTGTTAGAAAATTTCCAAATTTACAATAATTGTTTTCATTTGATGTCTGGCAACTTTTTGCATTATTATTATTTTTTTTTTTTTGTAATTAATTTTTTTAATACAAATTTTTCAACAGTGTCCAAACCGGGTCAAAAGAGGGAGAAAAAAGAGATCTCTCTTTTTCTCTTTAGAAAAGAAAGAGAAAAGGAAAAAGAAAAAAAGAGAAAGAGAAAAAGAGAGTGCCATTAGAGACTTCTCTTTCTCTCTATTTCTCTTCCTCTTTTTCTCTCTCGCTTTTTCTTTTCTTTTTCTCCTTTTCCCCCTTTCTCTTTTCCTCTTTTTTTTCCTCTCCTCTCTCCTCTCCTCTCTGTTTCTAAGAAAAACTGGTTTGTCAAGAAATATATTTTTATTATTTTGGGCAATTTATTTGTGATGCCCAGACTTTTCGGACACTTGTCATATGGACCGTTTGTTGCACTTTTTTTAAATAGATTGGACGAAGAAAACATATGTTCAGACCTGGTGTGTAAATCATAGACATCTATCTTTTTTTGAAGTGAATTAACTTCAACTTTATTTATGTGAGTGAGAGTTTAAGAGACATAACATTCAACAGGGTCAAACAATTGTTTCAGAATTTGCATTAAAAGAAACCGAAGTTTAGAAAAAAGATATCCGTATATGATTGCATTAATACATCACCTTAACATAAATATGCTTAATAAAAATAAACATTTCAAAAATTGTAAAGCTATATAAAACTGCATTCTGCAAGTTTTCTAAAATTTAATGCATTTCAGTCGGCCTTAAATTATATGTCTAGTTAGCATAACATACAGGTAGTTACCAAAATAATGGAAACATTTGAGATTCATAAGAAAAATCTACCGTTCATCGCAAAATAAGCGATTAATTGTTCTTAAACTTTAGTCATACAAAATATAGACTTCACCGGACATTTCCATTGAAATTAAATCACCAATGAATTTGAGGGACGACAAAAAGGGGGGTCGGAAGAAAAACCGCCTTTTGACCATAACTCTTCGAAAATAGCTCGGAATAAGCTATAAATTTCAGTAATTAATTAGTATACTATGTATAATTACTGTACAAAACTTTTATGAACGTACCACTCTTACTTCCGAAGATATGAAACATTTTTTAAAAAACGGCAATTTTATTTGAAGGGTTTTTGCTCATAACACGCAGAGTTTTTGATAAAACCTTATCAGAACTTAAGAAAAGATGATAAAATATAAGAGAAAGAACATGCTAAAACGGCAAATAAAAATATTAAAAATCCGATGAGATATGAATGTTAAAAGGAAATAATTTTTCACGGCGCATGCGCAAACGACAGAAATTTATAACTACAAAAATATTGTACCCTGATTTATACTGCATCTTATAAAAAAAGTTTCAGTTGAATATCATGAAAATTGAAAAAGATATCAGCGATCTAGTGAGCTGTATTTCATTCATTCGCAGACAATACATAAATAGTGAGGGACTGTCCACAAAGAGCTATTTTTAAATTAAGGTTATTGCGTCATCGTTCAAAACCAACGTTTCAGGGGATGTCCGGATACTTATGGCCACCTACGTTTTAGGTCTTTTTGGCCGAATAGGCGAAATGTGACTTCTATGCCGAATATAAATTTTCAAACTGTATACAATTTAACATTGAAAAAAATGCTCGATTGTCACCACACTATTTGTGGACAACCCCTCGCCATTTATGTATTGTCTGCGAATGAATGAATTACAGCTCACTAGATCGCTGATATCTTTTTCAATTTTTACGATATTCAACTGAAACTTTTTTTATAAGATGCAGTATAAACCAGGCTACAATATTTTTGTAGTTATAAATTTCTGTCGTTCGCGCATGCGCCGTGAAAAATTATTTCCTTTTAACGTTCATATCTCATCGGATTTTTAATATTTTTATTTACCGTTTTAGTATGTTCTTTCTCTTGTATTTTGTCATCTTTCCTGAAGTTTTGATAAGGTTTGATCAAAAACTCTGCGTGTTATGAGCAAAAACCCTTCAAATAAAATTGCCGTTTTTTAAAAAATGTTTCATATCTTCGGAAGTAAGAGTGGTACGTTCATAAAAATTTGTACAGTAATTATACATGGTATTCTAATTAATTACTGCAATTTATAGCTCTTTCCGAGCTATTTTCGAAGAGTTATGGTCAAAAAGCGGTTTTTTCCGACCCCCTTTTTGTCGTCCCCCAAATGCATGGGTGATTTAATTTCAATGTGGAAATGTCTGGTGAAGTCTGTATGACTAAAGTTAAAGAACAATTGATCGCTCATTTTGCGATGAACAGTAGATTTTTCTTATGAATCTCAAGTGTTTCCATTATTTTTATAACTACCTGTAGTTCTCAAAGTTTTCTGGACTTCTGCTTACATTTCGAGAAAAATACTCTCACGCCTCTTCTTCTAGAGAAGAAAGATCATTGTACCAAATATTAAAAAATAGCTGCATTTTTTCTACGGCAGTCAACTCTGTCTCTATTTATTTGGAACAATAAATGATTAATACGACTATTAAAAGAGTAAGCAAATCAATTGAAAATTTTAAAATAAACAAAAAAACTAATAAAGTAGGAAATATAATCTGAGACAGTCTGCTTTCTTGGAATGTACATTTATTACCGAATATAATGAGGTAAAAGCTATTAAAACGTTTTTTACTCTATTCCACATTCCAGAGCAGATATATATTTTGTTTTGATGCTTCGCGGCATATACTTCGAAATTAAATTTTTACTTCTTTGTTATTTATGAATTTTGAGAGTTGTATGTTTGTTGATTTGTTCGGTTTGTAATGACATCGCATTTTTCTTTCTTTTTTTTTTTTCATTTCAGTTTTAAATTATACCACTTAAACTATAATACGTTTTTCAATTTCCTAGAGTGATTATGTATATGTAGCAAAAGTGCTGTGTGCTTTCCAAAAGTGTTCGGAAGTAAAGAAAAGGTTTGCTTGAAATAAAAATAATTAAAAACTTCAACCCTAGGCATAATTTCCCTGAGAAAAAAATCCATTTTATTGTCTTATTGCGTTTAAGAGCGTTTTCATAAAGATTTTCAGAAAAAAAATATTTTATACGTTTCCCCATCATTTTATTTTTATTCTATTCAACAAACCATCAATCACGTTGCAAAATTTAATGTATTTGTTTTCTCTCCATAAAATAGGTTGGCGGACATAACACTTTTGAAATGTATATACAGTACACTCCCGATTATCAGCGGAATTAGGTGGCACGTGTATCGCGGATAGCGAAAATGCCGGATAATCCGAATGGCCAAAAAAAGCATAACCAGACATGGCCGAAAAAAACATAAAATAAGTATGTAAAAAACATAAAAAAGTATTTTGCTTAAAAATAATGGTATTACACTTAAAACGTGATATGTACAAACAGTGACAATAGGTACAGCATAACAAGTTATTTGTATTTAAGATTCTCGAGAATATAACATCTGTAAAGAAGTGGTACTTACGATAACGTCCAGCTAAATTATTTAATTGGATGAAGTACAACGCACTCTTGGGTAAGAAATGTTACAAAAATACAAAATTTAGATTCGTGCTTTTTAAAAACAAAAAAAAATAGTTAATTGTGTTTGTTTCTTTCACGAGAACCTCGCGGATGATTTTCTGTTATGATATTTGATGGATAAGCCACATGCGAATAATCGAGAGTTTACAGAAACTACAGAATTTAAATTGGTAACATGTGATGAAACTAAGTACTCTTGATCCTCCACTGAACTTGATCCACCCCTGCCTCTTGTGAAGGATATACACATACTATAAAAAAACTCATGTAAGCTCGTAAGCTTTGTATATATCACCCATAACTAACAGTAATGTGTATATAAAATCATCAATATTGTTAATAACACACGCCAACAAAAAAAACCTTTTTGAAAAATTTTTTAATTTTAATAGCTGATCTTGATAGATTTTTATGTGCTGAATCCAAATCTGCTTGTAGTTTTTATGTATCACCCTTAGTTTCCAAGCAAAATGTATTTTATTATATAGTCTAATACCCATTTACAGTATATAGGGAAATCAATGAAATACTGTAGAATCGTAAAAATGGTTTGTATTTACAGTAAAATACTTGGAATAGTAATTTTATGTGATGATACAAGGTTCACTTGTCAACTGGAATTGCTTTATATTTTCTTTCCCTTTTTTCCTTGAAGCTTCTTGTGTAGCTTTTCCTGCGATGAATAGCTTGCTGAACTTCCCGGTGAAGTGACCAACAGTAATCCCCCATCATGTTGTAGCATGTGTTTCAGCAGTGCTGCCAACATCATCTTTGTTCATTAGACCTATTTTTTCATGTTATCTTAACTATGAAAAAGCTGTTAAATTCTAAAAATGTTTCTTTATTTCATGTATGTAACTATAAAATGTGAATAAATGGTGGGTGATACAACTTTTTAAGCATCATATTTGGATTCAGCAACCTAAACAACATAAGAATAAGGTATTTTCATTAAAAAAGTTTTTTCATCGTTGGCCTGTGTAATCATTAGCAATACAGCTAAAATTAGTAATTAAAACTTTTCAACGCTGGTAATCTCATGGATTGCTTTCAATTAAGTCATAAAAAATGATTTATCGCACTTTAATCAAAAGGTACTCAAGTCTTTTGTCAACGCTGTGGAAAAATGAAATTCTGCAGCCTACCTGCACCAGGAAATAACCTTTATCTATTAACCCCAGTTAAAATCGTATATATCTTTTCACTTTCACTTTCGTAACCCCACTTTCTCAATTACAACCGCACAAGGTAAATGACGACGGTCATTTTTCCAATAAATAAGAGCATTTTGACAAGTGACAAAAAAAAGCAAAAAGAAAAGAACCGTTGCACCCACTGCCGGTGAACGACTGAAAGTGGTTACGTGACCGGCGTGACACCCTTGGCGAGGTTTGTGTCTGTGACGGCTGCGTGACGGGTATGATCTTGACATGGCATAGCGTCATCATGGAAACCGGGATTACATCACGGACAGCAGACTGAGATTCGGGCGTCACGGAGCGGAGGACGAAATCGCTTACTCAGTTGGAGACTCTTCCTTAAATTTTTCATCTTTTCAAACAAAGACAGAATCCCATTAAACACTCGATGGATTCACGCAAAAGCCTCGGGTGGGCCCAATATTTCAGACACCACAGCTCAATTTCTTTTTTGGACATTTCCTTCAAAGGAGGAGTGTCAAATTTTGATGTGGTGTAACTTTCTTAAGGCTTAAGTTTTGACATTGCGCTAATGAACTAGAAAACTTTTTGGGAAATCCATTAAATAAATTCCTTTCAGTCTTCTGAAGGATCAAAAGTTAACCATATTTCAAAAAAGTGGTATTTTTCGAAAAGTAAACACCGTTGATTTACTTTGCAAAAGAGATTGTTTATCGTAAATTTCCAAACACGAAGTTTTTTGAACACAAATTACAATATACGGCAGACAAAAAAAGAAAACTTTGAAATGCTTTCAACATTATTCTTGCTGATTCTTATGCAAAATAACGCGTTGAGTCCAAATATGGCCACTGCAGCCCCCCCCCCTTTTTTTTCAGATTTTGACGGTTTCGTGAATATTACTTTTTTGAGAGAGGAAGGGAACATTATATTTGACATTCACATCGTACTAGAGGAATAGAGGAGAAAATTCAAAAGCGTTGATATTGGTAGCTAGTTTATCCTTTGATGGTACGCCTCCCTACAATGGTTTTAGAACTTGGTGTGCATATTATTTTAATAATTATTTTAATTATAGTAGTTTAGCATTAATGTATATTTGTAGTTCTGGGTATGCAACTATCTAATTGTTCATTACTATATCAGGAAAAGGTAAACAATTTCAATATATGGTTACCAACACATTGTAAAATTAAGCGCTTAGAAAGCAAGTCCATTAAAAGCTTACCGGCAAAAATAGAAACAAGAAGAAAAAACATAATCGGAGAAAATTCAAATTTTCAAGCGTATCACCTTTACTCAACGTATATACTCAAACGTAACACTGCATTCAAATTATTTATTACCGTCCGTAGTTACCAATGAACAGTATATACTACTAGAGTTGTTCAATTAAGAATGATGGAAAATTAATGAAACATAAGTATGCGAACTAATCATTCAAATGCTGATAGCATATCTCAAATTGTTCCTTGTTATATAAAATAAAGCTGTCATTTTTTTTTTTTTTTTTGCTGTCTTAGGAGACATACTGAAAGCCTCTTTTGGACACATCCTTCAAAATCGCCTCCTGACCTTTCCACATTGCCTCGAAAAGAGAGAAACATCATCCCAGATGGATTTTTTTTTTCGTCTTCGGAGACATAAAAAGATCTTTTAGAACTAAATGAAAACTATATAGAGGACGGGGTATAACGAATAAACCACTACATTCACATTCGTTTTATCAGGAATGAGCAATCTCGGAATCCTTTGCGCACAAACGCCCGTCAAATGCAGTTCTTCTTTGAGCTAAGTTTAATCGGAACCAGATGAAATGGTTGCTCTTGGTAACGTTTTCTTCAGGAAGAAAAGTTAGAGGATAGCCGGATCACCCTTCCTTTGAAACTGATTCTCTCTAATCTTAAAACATAAAAAAAAAATAAATAAATAATTGTGCTATTAGAAAAGAATACACTAACTATCAACTTCCCATTCAACTTTCCTATTGAAAATTAAAAATACTTCAGCTGCTGAATTTTTAAGAGAAAATCAAATTTGAAAATAAACCTATTTTTCACTCACCGCGTGTCGTGTCTATTTATCTGTAGGCGAAAACGAAACTATATGTACTTGGATGGCTGCCAAGATCATACTACTGACGTCATGACTCCTTAAATGTAGTCATTCATTCTTTACTTATCCCACTACACGTTTATTATTCGTTTTCTGCGCCTTAATATTTTATTTTTTCCAAAAAAAAAAACAAAACTCGGCATTTATTGACATTATTACAATATTTCATTATTTATAGTTTATATTCTGCAAGGAAGTGCGAATCCGAAGTGGGATTGTAAGAGTCCTGACCCTCCTCATGCAACCAAATATAGCATAAAACTGAATTTTGGACCTTATATTTCAAAAACTCTTACCCCCTAACCCCTATTTGTAAATGAATATGTCGAAAAGTTTTGCCCAAGCCCTCTATTTGTGTCCGATTATTGCACTTATGCCCTCTCCCTTACGTTAATGAACCACTCCAAAATTGGAACTAGGATCTGCCCTTGGCCACAACACACCAATTATGTCGAATAACTTTTTACCACTCTCCTGGTAAGAAGAGCATTATAATTGAAGGAGCAAGTGGATAAATGTGATATGTAACTTCTTTTTTTTTTAATTTCTAGAAAAAAGTTTTGAAAAAAAATGCCATTTTTTCTTTTCAATGGATTTTTCTCAACGGGTAAAACGGGGTCATATTCTTAGTTACCAACCATTTCTGTAACTAAGGAGACATGATACTGATGGGCTAATCACTTTCATCCATGGTAAAAAGTAAGTTTCAAAAATTGTCACATGTCACCATTATCTACTTGTCCCTTCAACTAGAATGTGAAGTGACAATTGTTACTTTTTTTTTTTTTTGAAATACTGATTTTCAAAGCTCATGCACTTTTTCTCCATGTCTCTTTAGGTGATTGATTTGTTTTTCAGGAGGAAACTTATTTTATCTCTGTGAAAACTTTCACTGGATGAATTTAGGTCGTGTTAGTACTTCCGCTCTGAGCCGCCGAAAGATCTAGGTGACCATGAGGTTTACAATTCCATTCCCATTTGATACCATCATTTAACCGCAACTATCTGATTTCCAACTCTGCAATGGGATTTTATCGTAGAGAATCCACTATTTCAGTTTTAGCAAAAAACGTGAGAAAGCTTTCAGAAATGCTTAGGTGTTCAGTACGTTTTGAGGAAGTCGTCATTATCGTGTTCAGAAAATGATTATCAGCCTCTCTTTTTGAACAGGATCAATATTTGATTTGCAAAAAGATCTGTCATTTATTAATTTATAATTTTAGCAGAATATTAAAAAATATATATATTGAAAAATATCAAAAAATTATTGATAAACTATTGAACGTTTTTAATCGTAATTTTATCTAGTAACTTTTTTTATATCAATCATATATCATATTTTTTATATTATTTTTCAGCTAAACAATTCTATATAAATTTTCACTTTCAGTCATCTCTCATAAACTATCTCATAAAACATTACATGTAATGCATTAATTAATACAATCATTCCCAATGATTGGAAATAAAGTGGAAATTCTAAGTTCGAAAAAATCTGTGTCGCATGGAGCATTTTGAAATTATGTTTAAAAAAATTTTAATTTTAAATTTCAAAGAAAGTATTCAGTTTCTGCAGCATTTTTTTTATGCTTTTAGATGTAGTAAATACGAGGGCTGTCTGAAAAGTTTCCGACCTCGATATGAAGAGGGTAAAACTTGTGAAACAAAGAGAGATGTTCTTATTTAAGAGTCTTTTGGAAACTTGGAACCGCAGTTTTGGCTACTTTTAGATCAAATTGTGTGTGTCAGCCGTACTAGTGAGTTGCTCTAACAGTTTTTTTGAACATGGGAAAAATCGAATATCAAGCTCTGATTCGATACTTGTATTAAAAAGGAAATACGCCTGCACAAATTAAAAAGGAGTTGGACTCTGTGTATGGGGACTCTGCACCATCGTCTACAACCGTAAAATTTTGGGTAGCGGAATTTAAACGTTGCCGTTTGGGTAGCGGAATTTAAACGTGGCCGTACCAGCTTGAGTGTTCATTAATGCTCAGGTCGACCCAAAACTGCTACCACTGATGAACGCATTGCTAAAGCTCATCAAATGGTGATGGATGACGCAGATTGAAGGTGAAACATATAGAAGGAAATTATTGATAAACTATTGAACGTTTTTAATCGTAATTTTATCTAGTAACTTTTTTATATCATATTTTTTATATTATTTTCCAGCTAAACAATTCTATATAAATTTTTATTTTCAGTCGTCTCTCATAAACTATCTCATAAAACATTAACATAAAACATGTAATGCATTAATTTATGCAATCATTCCCAATAATTGGAAATAAAGTGGAAATTCTAAGTTCGAAAAAATCTGTGTCGCATGGAGCATTTTGAAATTTTGTTTAAAACAATTTTAATTTTAAATTTCAAAGAAAGTATTCATTGTTTCTGCACCATTTTTTTATGCTTTTAGGTGTAGTAAATATACAAGCACACGAAGTTTTAGACATAGATCAATAATTGATTTTTTTTCCATTGAAACTTTAACAGGAAAGTAGGCTGAAAAAGCACATAATAAGTGCAAAATATCTAGATTTAGAGTATTATGTCTCGTGAAAAAAAAAATCCAGAAATATAAAACCTGTAAATTATGTGGTGTCATAAAACCGATAAGTTTTCTTTGTAATATGGACGGATAATAATGTTTCGTGTATTGTTTACTTTTATGCGACATAATAACAAAGCGCATTGGTACAAATATGTTTGAATAATATATCTTCGCTTTTCGTGAATTGGGAAAAAAAATTTTCAAACATAAATTCAATCCGTCAGTCCAGCTAACCTTCGTTGGTAAATATTAAATCCTTTAAAAAGTGAAAAATTAATTTTAAGTCATGTTTAATTATATCTTTGGAATAAAATAGAACATATATTCACAAGCTTGTCTTTTTATAGTTCCCATGACACTCACTTATTTCACTGAACCATCGATTAAAAGAAGGTCAAGTGTTGTCAAATTTTCTGTAATGAAGTTAGATAGTTCATTAAACGTCGAGTAATTGAGACTGTTAGACATATACGTTAGCTTAGAACCGGTACAGTGTGAAAGACCTTCACAGAAAACACACATTGCATTTATAGCACTCGCTCATTAAGAACTTATTTCATAAAAATAGAGCAATTTTTAAAATATCTCCAACATTAGCTAAGAAAGTCAAGGTTAGTGGTTCATTCTCACAAAAATAGTACAAATCCTGTAGGATTCTTTTGCTTTTTTTTAATTACCTAGATACCTTCAATAATTAACTAATTTGATCTAGTAGTAAGGCTAGCAGATGCGGGTGTTGTATGATAGAACTGGAAAGCCGTAAATTACTACCATTTCAACTAAAAATGGAGCTCGATTTAGAAGTGGAAGACAGGAAAAGAAAAATTTCCATATCTGAATAAAATTTATAAGGAAATACACAACGCTCCAGCACTATTTGTTGGATGAGAGTGATTATTAAGTGTAGGTGGATATATACAGGTTCACTACAAATTATTCGTTCGTTTAAAAATGCTATCTCTACTCAAAAGTTTAACACGTATAACTATGAGAAACATATGAAAATAGCTAAACTTATGAAGAGTAGAAAATGTGTTAACCAGGGGTTAATACTAGTGTAATGTTTTGTTTAATTACAAAAAAAAAAAAAAAAACATTTTTTTTTCTTGAACATGTGTGTTACGCCCTGGTAGAATCCAGCGTCGCGTCGTTCTGATAGCTTCCAGTGATTTTACTGGACACCCAATCTTTCCCTAGTATTTAACAACTACGGCAAATTTTATTTATTTATTTTTTGTTTTTTTAGTTTTACGAGTGCTAAATTTTATGAAGATTACGTGTTTGCCTTTGAATGGAAACAAGTAGTAAGGAAATCAACGTATTGGTAATACAAGATGCACAAAAAAGACGAAAATAATGCATACGCACATTTTAAAATTCAAATTTTGTTCAATTTTGTGACGTAAATACGTTGGTTTCTCAAAACAAGTTGAAGGGTATAATTCAAAATCTAATCAGTTTAGAAACATAAAAAGCTACTTTTTCTTACAGTGTTGTTGATCAAGGATGGACAATTTTTAGAAATCTTACCAGTCAAAAATATTTTTACCAAATAACATTGTACAATATGTGCATAAAAATAAACTGATTAACCGAAATTAGATGAGTCGCATAGAAGAACCATTGACCAGCAGGAGTACATCATGCAAAGAGCGAAATAAACGATCGCTACCGGCCAATGGGGACTAAATAGAAAAAAGAAATGGTGATTAAAAAAATATTGAGCAATTGCAATCTCATTGCCACCTCAGAAGTAAAATAATGACTATAAAGTGAACAAAATTCTCTGAATAATAGGTTACAATTTGTGTGCCGAAATCAAATTGGAGCCTTTTTGAACAAAATAAAAAAAATGCAACCTATATAAATTATTCTCATTAGGATTATCAGTGTCAACAAATTAGAAAATACATATCAGTTTGTACTTTGAGTTTTAAAAGTTACTATTATTTCGAAACATAAATAGCTTCAAATGAAACTGTTGCCACTGTGGACTAAGTAAATTCCCTAGTTTTAATTTTCTACATTACCCCCTCCTACCCTTTATGACGAAACAGAGTTCTTGCTTCCACACTAACAATTGACCAACATAATTCACATTTAAATTATGAAATCTATTTCCTTAAATTCTAAGCCACAACATAAAGTGTCAAACCATACTGTTTACGTCCATAACTTCCTTAACCGCAAATTCCTACCATTGCTGATACATAGATACAAAGATTCCAGTTGTAGCCTAATTTCAGTATTTATTGTTTTCAACAGTCACGAACAAAGGCACATTTGGCGAATTTATTCCTTGTTCAATTAAAAGTAGCGTAATATGACGTTCGTGCAGGAATGTAGAGCAAAATGCGTTAAAATTTATGAAGCGTTCGATTCTCGCGATATAACGTGTAATCAGTGCAGCGAAAGGTGTAATTTATGTCCCTTTTTACACCACAGTTTAGAAGTTTTATGATTATAAAGTGAATTACTTTTCGAGAAAATGCAAATCAGAAGAAGTTTCTTGATTGCTTTATTTGTTGGGAAACATTAACGATTGAATATTTATTCATAGTTTTTGCACCCATCACACATTGAACATTCTGTCACTGATAGCTCTCTTTAAGTTGATGACATCTATCATATGAATTTTCATTGGTTGATTAAACTGAATTGCATACACATCAATCCACGAAATAATACCATAAGAGATCGTCGGTAATTTATTAAGAGCACTAGATTCTGTCGTTTGGCTATGCAAGAGAGTGTTATCAGCAATTTACTAGCGGCAATTACTTTTATTGTAATGCTTCCAAGTTTAAAAGAAGTGATCATCATCCAGTAATACAATTTGAAGCATTTAAGGCTTGTTCTGAAATGGAATTCCAAGGGCAGTTTCGCGTCGAAGAGAGAGCCCAGGTGCTTCCATCAGGTGGAAACTGTGCGTTACAATTATATGTACCATTGTCATCCGCAGCTTTATGGTGGTACATGAAAGACTGAATGCAATATCGGGAGATTGCACTATGTCCTATGTTCACTTGTCACTATGTCCCCTTTTTGCAGTGCCACTATGGCACTGCAAAAAGGAGAAAGCTTCTTACTCAGCCCCATTAGAAAAAAAAGCTCTGATATGGTTTGCAACCTCTAATGGAAAATATTTCCTCCACTTTTTTTTAAACCTTTTTTTAAAATTGTTTTAAATGTTTTAATTGAAGTGTTTTTAACTGGCATATTATTGCCCTGAAACTGCGATGTGGGCTCATGAAAATTGATTATTCATTAATGCACCTGAGAAAATTATACAGAACACCTTTTTGAAGTCAAAAAATCATGTACTTATAGTGTTAATGGAAACATTTTTATATTATCTTTTTAAATCACCTCTTAACAATATTGTAATATTACGCTTGTATGTTTTGAAAAAAATTCTCTGAACATAAAATTAAAACTGCTTTTACTTTTAATGTAATTCAACTTTTTCGTAGCATAAACAAAAACTAATACAATATCTTTGCTATGATTTTCAATCATTGCATTCTATATTCTATGTATTGTATTGATATAAATAAAACCATCTTTCGCTACGCTTTTCAAAACATTGCCTTTTATGTGTAATGTTTATGATAAGTGTTATGAAAAGTTATAACGATATTTTGCTGCGATTAAAAACACTACCTTTTATCTGTAGTTTAGGAGCAATTGTCATGATATTTTGCTATTCTTTTCGAGACATTGCCTTTTATGTATGTAGTATCTATATGCAAGTCATAGCGATATTTTGCAACTATTTTTAAAATGTATGTACTTTATATGAATAGTAGATACAAGCTGATATCAGACACACTAGCTACGCTTTTCAAAACATTGCCTTTTTTTATGTAATTCAGGTGCAAGTTGTAGTCTTTTACTATGTTTTTCAAAACGTTGCATTTTATATGGGTAGAAGCTGAGATCTTTCACTACGATTTTTAAAACATTTCATTTTATAATTTATTCGACGTGTGGACACAAACTATAATTATTTTTTTTGCTTCAGTTTTTGAAACATTGCCCTTTCGTACCATACTTAGCATTATATCCTGTTACTAAAAATGTTTCCTAATTGTTTTCTGCTAGATCTGAGTAAAAAGTATCTATTACAGTATCAAAGCACAAACAGCAGTTCAATTGTGGATTGTAAAGCATTCAGACAAAATTAGCCATGCTTCATATTATACGGGATTGTACAACAATAAAGTCAAACATAAAAATAATTTAATGCGTTGTTTCTTCCTTATGTTTAACCAAAGAGTAAATTCACAACGGCTTTGATTCCAGATTATAGCCAGGAAAACATCACGATCTTTTTAAATAATGCAGATCTGAAACACAAAGCGCAAATATCTGTGATTCGGTTCAGATGAGTTTTGAAACCGAACTCAATAAATTCTTTGTTTGGTGCGCATTATTTTTAGACATTAGAGGTTTTATTTCTTTGCTTTCTAGGATTCCCCGCCAAGTTGCGCTACATTTTAGAGAGCTTTGACGGCTTTTAACTCGTAATCACCAGAGTTGAAACTACTTTAATGCGAAAGAATCCTGTGGTCACGACAAAATAACAGTAAAAATGGAAATAAAAGCTTTAAGTCTTTAATTTTGGAAATACTCTTTTCTTTTTTTCTTTGAAAACAACTGTACAATATTTATGAAGTTATTTTCATAAATGAAAATATGAAGCATCATTTAAGAGAGGAAATATTTTAAGATTGATGGAGATATTTAATATATTCCATTTTAAATATCATCATTTATTTTAAAGAATGTAAGCTTTAAGTTCTTACTTCTTGGGAGAAAATGTATTCGCAACTGCTGCATTAAGCAGCACAAAACAAAAGTAGCAGGATTTATTAACCGATTTTTTTTTACGTAGTGGCAACACCGCAAAACTTAAAAAAAAAGAAAAACAACAGATTTTTTTCAAACTGTTAATTATTCGTTTATACAAAATTCTAAACGAAGCAGACGATTTTATTTTGCTATTTCCGTGCTTGTTTAAAGAACTGTTTGCTCTAAAGGAATGGAGATGATCGATTCAGAAATTGAGAACGAAATGCGTTCTGCCAGAGCATTTTGGCAGCCCCAGAAAGAGTTAAGTAAATTAAAGAAGCTTACCAAGACAAATGTGTTGGTGAATAGACGATTTTTAGAAGACATGGTGATTTCAATAAACTCCGTTTGTCTACAGAACTGACTCCTAGGCCTTGTAGCCTCACCAATCACAAATTCACCAAAACATTTGTCTTTGTAAGCTGCTTTCATTAACTTAACTGTTTCTAGAACTGCCAAACGGTAGCAAAATTTTATGGCACAACGAATTTTGCCTTTTAAACCCTGAATAACTCATCTCAATATCTGTAGGATAAATAAAACAATATTTTACCTGCACTTCTATTTTTTAGTTTCGCGGTGTTGCCACTACGTAAAAAAATAACGCTCAGTTTTTATGGAGTGTCCCTTGTTTTATTAGCTAACATTATATGTTTTATTTCGAATCTTAAAGTTCGATTCATTTTATTCAGAGTTATTGAATTTTATTTTAAAACTTGGCATATATAAGAAAACTTACTCTTGAGGACTTTTCAGAAATCTTCTAATCTTATCCCTCTCAAAAGTTCCCTAAAATGTAGAAAATAACTGAAGAAAAAAATCTTCAAAAAGCCATAAAAAGTTCAACTTAATTTGTAAAACACCTGCCAATGAAAAAAATTTGAAAATAAGAAAAACTGACACCAGAAATTCCATTTAAATATATATCCCCCCTCTCGTCAAGTACTATAGTCGAATTCATAATTGAATCTTTTATTTCAGAAACCCGTCAAGTACATTTTTTAAAAGTTAAGGAAAACTTAAAAAACATGCCAAGAAAAGTTTTTGGCCTGAAAAAAAATATTACTTTCGATTAACCTAAAACATTATTTGTTTTTGCAATACAAGAAACATTTTTTTTTCAAACCAAAACCTTTCTTTGGAAAGTTTTTTTAGCTTCCGAAAATTTTAAAAGTGCAATTGGCGATTTTCTGAAATAAACGAATCAATTGTCGTACCTTAACAGAGAAACACACGACTAGTGTAAAATGTAAAAGCTCAAATGGGTAATAATTGAAAGAGCAGCTTGAAACAAAATTATGTGACCTCGTCCGCCGATATAAGTTCTTAAAATCTTAGGAATGTTTAAAAAAAGAGCCTAAGTCAAAGACTTGGTCGAAGTGAGGTCAATGGCAACAGTATGCTCATTTTTTTTTATTTCGATTAAATATTTCTGCACATAGCATCTTCATCGGGTAAAGAGTTTAGCTAACATCTCCGTAAAATGTAAGGTCTAAAACTCACAATTATTTTCTATTGATAACCACATATTCCATTAAAATTTAATATTTGAAAAGATTAAAATACGTCTTTCATATCAAAATCACAGACTGCATCAAATAAGTCTTAACTGTTTTTTATGTTCTGCTCCAACAATAACCATGTACCAACCGTTGTCGTCGCAAGGGGACAGGAATGACAGGCTTGTTTCATTTTCTGAACCAACAGAGCGTACTTGAAAGCTATTTTTCAGCAACATTAAATTTATTACGAACAATTTGCAACATTTGACATCCGTCGCCCAAGGACTTGAAATGTTTTCTTTCCTACCGATATCCCGAACTAAGCGGAAAAAAGAACAGTTATGAGATTTTTTTTTTGTAATCCAAAAAAATTGCAATAATTGTGAGATAGCGTTTCTTAATTAACTGGCGTGCCATACACGTTTTATTTGTCAGTTTTTTAGGTGCTTAACTACCACACATAAGCTGCATGTTCCAAACAAATGTCAAACAGACTAACTCACATAGTGTTAAGTTCAGAATGTAACTTAAGTAATTAAATAATTTCAGATCGCTTGTTCAAAACATTTGGCTTTGAAGTACTTTTAAAAAAATTAATTTTTGCCCAGATTCTCTGGTTCATAACCAGAAAAGCACTGAAATATAAATTTATGACAAGTCACTCAAAAGTATATATTTAGTTTCATCGCTTTACTGTAGTTTTGGTCTGAGCATAATTATTAAAAATAATTGTAATTAAATTGTGAACACTTATGATTTTCAATAGAGGAAGCTATTTGTTCTTTCAACCGGAAGTTTTTTAGACCCAATTTAATTTAAACGTTGTACTTTTTTTTATGTTTACAGTGGGGGTGTTACCAATATTGATAGAATAAGCAAAATTGTAATGATAACATGGGTCAGGAAAATACTTTCATCTTCCTAACAATTAACTTTAAATTAATTTTTGAAAATGTCAGAATTCCGAAACGAAGCAAGCTCTTGTATGAAGTCACAAATGAAGAATCTTTGGTGCAAAACCGATCCAACGCATCAGCCATTTTGGATTTCTAGTAACCCTCGCTCTGCAGCAATGAAAACTCCAATCCAAAATGCCGGCTCGTCTATAAGTGGCCTTGCTAAGACCAACTTGTTCCCTTTTCACGTCAGCAGCAAAATTGAAAGAGTGACTGAGCGTCTTCTAAGATTTTTTTTTTTTGGGGGGGGGTGAGAGGGGAGAAAATGAATCAGAATTAAGAAAAAAAAAGTAATTCCTCCAATCCTTTTAACTGTGCTCCTTCAGAAAACAAAATATTTTTGAAAAATGGAAAACTCAGTTATATAGAATGTGGTATAATTAAGTTGATTGCACTAGCCTAACTTGAGTAACTATATTATCAATCTTCATATTTGTACGAACTCCAGTTAAATTATCCCATAACTTCTAAACACACAAAATAGCCAATAAACTTGAAAGAATTTTGTGTAACTTGAAATTTTTGCATTGCCATGTTGAGCATATATTTCGAACTCGGTTGTTTAAACTACTTAGTTTAGGGCTGGTTTTGTTTCATTTTTAAAGATTTTATTTGTTTTTATTTTGCTGTATTATTATTTTTATCTTTTTTTTTTTAAATCAGCAATCTCAAAAGTTATCCTCTGAAAATGAAAATACTTTATCACCGAAGTTGAACAAGTGTCAAAACAATACATAATTCTCACGCAATAAGTAACTTTTCTGAAAAGAAATTTCTCTTTGAAGACGCTTAAAAATACGATAAAGTGAGTAAGCGAATTAGAAACTCAAAGTTCAGCTGTATAAATGTACTAACTACATCGCTGTCAGCAGGTAAACAGAAGTACCTGCTAAAATTGACTTTTGAGATATTTGTAGAAACGCACTTCTGAGTCCCCATTTAAACTAGTAACTTGTTGGAATATAAATATACTATTTTCGTGCTTTATTTTCAAGGAAACCAAATTGGCTAATTTGTACAACAAAGCTAAAATAAAGCAGGAGACAAAAACGCAAATCATAAGAATGAAAAATTTGCATACATTGCTATTTACCTTCCCTTGGTAGTACAACTCCACACACCGAAAAATTCACAAAATGTATATTTAAATCTAAATCTGCAAGTATTCAAAAGAGCTGTTTTTGTACACACATAATAGAAGAAAAGGTCCACTTTTGAAAATACGTGACTAGCTTAAATTTTATATTCATCAACAGTATTAACTTCGTCATAACGTCCTGAATTCCTGTAGCTGCAATCATTTGAACAATCTATCACTGAAACTATTTCAATAATTTATAAAACAACATATTTTTGACTTTTTCCACCGTTCTTGATTTATTATTGGCATGTGAAAGTGGCTGTTTGGTAATGAGACGGAAATAAATAGCCAACAGCACTTCGAGGTCGGCGATTTTACATTTGTTACATTCCCTGACGGAAGGAATTCGTCGAAGAGGAAACGGCGGGAAAAAAATTTGAAAATATAATCCACTGATCAATCATCGGAGCGGAAAATCTTGTCGCAATATTGAAATTGAGCCTGGCTCATAACTGGAGGCGAGCGCGACGCTTTTTATAGTTCTGGTAATAAGTCGTTTGGTAAGAAGACACGGCAGGTGTTGGCTCTGTGGCAATGTCCAGAGCAATCTTTGAAAGGGAAAATGATGGAGATTCTTGATATCGTGAAGGAAACAAAGGCTATTTACCTGTTGCTCTGGCGCCGGTACAGCTAGCCGCAAGACACCAACCACCGGGCAGCATGACCCCCGGGTGACTGCTTGGAGTCGTTATCTAATGATCTTTGAGGATGGCGTTGTAATGCGAAACAAAATATGATTTGTGGGAATGTTTTTGAAGGGATACGTATAGAAAAAAATGGAAGAATCTTTCGGTTGCACAAAATTGGTTCTTTAACTGATTGGTCAATCTGTGAGTCAGTCATGCCGAGGAAATACACCTTTGAGACGAAGGATGCTTGAAGGTTCCTTCACAATAAATTAGCCTAAAGATTTTTTAAGGGATTTGCTAAAAGTGGAAAGGGTTAAGCAGTCACGCAAAATCGGTTCTTTGACTGATTGGTTAACCTATAAGTAAGTAAGCAAGCCAAAGGAATGTACCTGTGGAAAGGAGAAAGTTTGAAGATATCTGAACAATGAACTACGTGAACAATTTTGAAGGGATGAGTTAAAAAATTGAGTCTTTCAGTTTGCTCAAATTCGGTTCTTTAACTGACTGGTTCATTTGTAGTTATGAAGAATGTACCTATGAGAAAAAGGAATTTTAAAGATACCTAAACAATAAATTCACATTAATAATTTTGAATTACTGCTCTAAAAAATTTGTGTTGGCTCTGTGGCTATATCCAGAACAATCTTGAAAGTGAGTCTTTATCTAATGGTCTTTGAGGATGAAGTGGTAATGCCGAAACAAAATATGATTTGTGGAAATGTTTTTGAAGGGATACGCTTAAAAAAATATAAGAATCTTTCAGTAGCTCGAAATCGGTTTTTTAACTGATTGTTTAAGCTTTAATTATGTAATTCCGAGAAATGTACTTGTGAGAAGAAGAAAGCTTGAAGGTACCTGAGCAATAAATTAGCTTAAACAATTTTGATGGGATGCGCTAAAAAATGGGAAACAATTAGCAGTCACATAAAATCACTTTTTTAACAGATTGTTTAAACAAAAAGTAAGTAACCAAGCCTTAGGAGTGTACATGTGTGAAGAAGAAAGATAGAAGATATCTAAGCAATAAATTACGTGAAAATTTTTGAGGGGATGCGTTAAAAAATCGAGTCTTTCAGTTACTCAAAATCGGTTCTTTAACCGAGTGGATCACTTGTAAATAATTAAGCCAGATGAATGTAAAAAAATAAAGTTCGTGGGTACCGAGACAATAAATTAGCATGCTCAGTTTGTCGGAGGATTTTTAAAGCTTTCATTTAGGTAAGTTGCTTAAAATCCTCCAAAATGGGTTTTAACCGTACAGAGCTCGCGCCGTAAGTAAAATACTCACGGCAAGAAGAAAGTAGGGAAATTTAGCTTTGTAAATTGCAGTGCATAAAGAAAGAACTATGCATTTTTAATTTAAACTTGCATTGAAACAGTTTCTTTATTTTAGCAGATCGCATTACAAGTTTTGTTTTTTCAGATTCATTTCCGAAAAAATGATTATTTAATCTCTTCCTAGTAACACGCGAAAATCAAATATTTATCTTATATAGATGGAAATATCTGTTGAAGCTTTAAATAAAATATGTAAAAATTGATTACATTTTCTACAAAGTAAGATTTAAATGAGCGAGCACTTACTGTAATAAAAGAGTTAATAAGTTTTGACTGAGATCCTATTGTTTAAAAATGAGTTTATCACTTGGTAACAGTCAAGAGCGCAGCACCAAAATTCGATTCCAAGGAGGCAAAACTTTCTAAGTGTTTGTAAAATAATTTGCTTCCCAAAAGTTTGGAACAAACAACAATTGCAAAGAGGAATTGAAAAGCATCGTGGATCTTTATTGAAATGTTTTATTGTTCAAAAATCCGTTTTCAGAACAAATCGTAGTAGTGTCATGCTGAATATGAGAATGACCTCCAATCAAGACAGCTTAAGCAATTTTAAAAACGTAAGCAAACCACGGAAGTATATTTTTTTCTGAGTTCTTTGAAATTAATTTATTATTCACTAAGTCACTTAATCCTTGCTAAATATTCATATATATCTTTTAATTTGGTCTTTGGCTCATTTTTAAATCATTAATTTAATATGCTAAAGAAATGATTACAGTGCTTTAGAAGCCCTTTCTTTTAAATAAAATAGCTAATTTGTCATTAAATCAGTAGTTATTAATGATATGTGCTTACAAAGAAACAACGTGACGAAGAGGCTAATCCAAGATATTAGCCGTAGTAGACGTCGGCCTTATACCACTGATATTAGTAGAAAATTAATGCTAAGTATTGCAAAAAACAAGAGCCTGTGGAGAAAATAACTATTTATAATCGCAAAAAATGTAAAAATCATATTTCTTTCTTGATTAGCTCTAAACTATTGCATTAGAAACAAGTGTACTGTGTGGGCGTTTAAATTGGCTTATTCCACATAATGTAACTACAAACTTGTTTAAGTCCACTTCAAAAAATCAAGCAAACTGATTAATGCAATTATTTAAAATGAAAAACTACTTTTGAACTAAGAATTAGTTTCTCTATTTTTTAACTTCCTAAATGTACCAAGTCGGTTTAAAAAATGTGTTAATTTATTCAAGCTTGTCCTTCAAGAAAATTCTATTGTTCTGCTTCAAGCTCGATTTATATTTCATCATCTAATCTCAATCATATTGTAGGTTCTTTTCCATGCAATAGTAGAGCAAAGCCAATTAAAAAATCAAATATTCACCTAGTTCCAAAATTATTACTTTTTCACATGTACTGGAAGTTATCGAAATTTAAAATTAGCCAATCTCGAGTTAGTCAGCAATGAACTAAATAATAAAACGTAAAGGATAAAAAGATAAGGCATGAAATTTAACAGCTCAAAAGAGAAGAAAAAGAGGAACAGCACGAGTGAAAGTTTCCCTATATTTTAACTTTCTTACTTCATTAATTTGACTCAAAACCATGACTTTGTTCAACATTGTTCTTGAAGCAAATCCGAGTACTCGCTTAACAACTGATTACCACTGGAAAAACCCCAAGACATTGTATGGTCTTCAGTACGCAATAGGCGAATGACGCAATTAAAAAATTAAAAATTCTCCTTATTCCAAAAATAGTACTCTGCCACAAAAATAGGATTTTGTCTAAATAAAATTTGTTAGTCAACCATGAATTAGCCAACCATGAACTAAATTATCCAACGTAAAAGATAAAAACATCTTGTCAGTAATTTAATTTCGCAAAAGAAAACAAAAAGAAGATGACTTAATTAAAGTCCCAGCAATGTTTTTTGTCAAGGTTGCCTTGCCATTATTACTCTATAAAATTCCCTTGAATTTTTGGTTTTTCTTAGTTCTCTGGAACGGTAATTGAGCCTCAGAAAGCAAAGCTTATTCAAAACCGAGCTTGCGTTCAACAAAAACGCTGTTAACAAAAACATTACTGAATACATTAATTTTTCCTGTTTAGCACGTGACCTCAACAAAAGAAAACGCACCTCAGCTTTCACTTGCGCATGCGCCTTTTTTGATGTTTGATGACGCGAAAAACGTGTGCCCCACTTTTTAACAAAATCTGCCGGTTTACCCGTTATGATCAGGATATGGGAGAAACCGGTATTATTGTGTTTAGTTTCTAACGTATTACGTTACGACAAACAAATCCAAGCAAGAAGAAACATCACTTTCCGGCTCATCAAGCTACTTTCGTATTAATCACTTAAATCAGTATTAGCGAGCATTTTATTTCTGTCACTCGATTACAATTTTTGCTGCATCTGTAAGAAGATGGGGATATGGAAGCACAAGCATATTTTTTACTGACATTTATAATCTCACGTGATTTCATGCTTTTTTTGGTTTTAAAATTTAATTAATTTGTGGTTTTATATTTTTATGATTATTTGTTCTCAGAAAAAACTTCACTTTAAAGAATTTCGAGATTAAATGTGAGTTGTTTTTTTCATTACTCATTTATTTATTTTAGTTAATTGAGCAGTTTTAGAGAAAAAAAAGTTCTGGAAAAATCAACCCAATACCCCAAAAATGTTATTTTCAAATAGTAATAATGATAAGTAGTAGTATTCTAAGCAAATAATAGCTGTGAATATGACTTAATAAATATTTTTGAACTAAAGTCGCATTCAAAAAATGTTGTAAATGTGCTTTAAGATATCATATGCTTCGAATTTTCATCAACATACTCCTTCAAATAAAGTTCAGATAAAACAGAGGTGCTCCCCTTAAATGCTACGAAATACTGTCCCCAAGAACAGGACTCCCTAAATATTAGACAATCAAATTATAAATTAGATTAAAAGCTCAGTGAAATTACCGTTCTCCCTAAAAATATCAGTGGCGCCGTGGCATCTCTGTAAATGTCCATAAATAGCTCCACCTGAAAATTAACTACGAAAAAACTGGACGAAATACAACGTTAAATGAAACTGTTGCAACAGAATGACATCTATCTTTCGGAGCTATGAATGAAATCTCTTCAAATATAAACGAAAATTGAATTGAATTATTTGCATGTTAGAGAATCGCTAGCAGGGTCAAGTTAAACAAAACAAACAATCTCCAATTAACAGGCAATTATAGGCAACTAATTGTTTAATAAAAGCTTTGATTTTTTGAAAATTTATTTACAACACAGGGGCGGTAATTTACTGTTTAACACTGCAAAAAATGAACTGTTGTTTTTACAGTATAATACTGGCAGCCGAGGTTCCAATTTAAAACTAAAATACACAGCACTAAACTCTAAAACTAGCAATTTTATAGTTTCTTACTGTAAAGTTAGTAATTTTAGTTTATTGCTGTAAAATTTAGCTGCATTATACTGTAAAAACAACAGTATAATACTGGCATCAGCGGTTCCAGTTTAAAACTAAAACGCACGGTAATAAACTGTAAAATTAGCAATTTTACAGTTTATTACTGTAAAATTAGCAATTTTACAGTTTGTTACTGTCAAGTTTGCAATTTATACAATTTATTACTCTAAAATTAGCTGTATTATACTGTAAAAACAACATCCATTTTTTACAGTGCATAGCAATATTTTAAAACTTCTTTTATCATTTGAAAAACTCTTTCGGTATAAAGTGGTGGCATTACTGATTTTTTGTTTAACTTAGCTATTAATAGCTTCCATCAATGTGTTAGCATAAAAGTAAAAATTTAACTTAGTACTGGATCATTGTATGTGTATATATGATCTAACTTGAGAATTGACGGAGACAGACAAATTTCCATGAACAAAATCTAGAGTTTATTTTTACAAAAACCTTAATCACGTATTCGTTCGTCCAGAAAACAGAAAATAGAATATACTTATTATACATGGCATTTGTTGCAGAAATTTAGTCCCCAGTGGACGTCAAAATCAGCTGAATCAACTTTTTACGTTGTTTTCTTGTTGATGGTAGTCATGACGAAACATCGCAGTAACGAAGACTTATAACACCTCACGGGCAAACGTCAGACGAACCACAACACCGCACACAGCAACGGTCCAAGTGATCTCCAGCCAGCAAGTCACCAATCTTCAATCTCCAATCTCCCCTTGCGCATCAGTCCACACGAGTTTATATGTGGCTCCACGTGCTCATTTGCATAGTCACGCGCATGCTGAATTTACATACAGACTTGTAAAAATAATTTCATTATTGAATTACGAATCAAACTGCGGTATGTAACTGCGGTTAGAATAAGTGTTGAAATTTATTATTATTATTTATTTTTTTTTAAACTAACCACAGCTAGATCACCGGAGACAAACTTAAACAAATATATATTTTTTTCGAGTTCTGGAGTGACAAGAACATAATGTTTGCTAACAATATGTTCCTGTTTTTCTTTCTTCTTTGTACTAAACTAATCTAAATTAATGAATGAAAAAAGAAACCAAAGAAACAGTTGCTTACAACCTTGAGAAGGCTGTCGAGTTTCCTAACAACCTTCGTTTCTTATGCTCATTGGTAAATTAATTACTTTAGTGAATTTATTAATAAGATTAAATGTAAAATTTAAAAGCTTTTCTGCCCGTCACACAACGTGATTGAGCCTATTTTGAATTATTTCTTAAATTAGTTTATATTTTAGTGAAGAAAAGCTTTTCAATCCCAACCTGTTTTCATTTTTGTCCACTCTAAGCACAAAATTAAAGAAAATAAAAAACAGTAAAATTTATTTTTAAAGTAAATCTATCTCAAAGCTGCCGTAATATAAAATGTAAGCTATTTTTATTCTTAATATTCAAAATCCTTTTTTTATGATGATAAAGTTTACCTATATTTCATATTTTGCACATTACTTAAGTAATTAGTATTTTGATAAAATTAAGGTTCATACCAATTACATTTAAAGAAGCTAATTTTGATAATAAATATTTCATATTGTTTAAGGAAATATTTTATTGAGACCAAAAATAATTTAAGTTTTTTTTAACACAATCAACATTGGAGTCCGAACTTAGGATGGTTTTTAGGCGCCACAGTAGCTTCTTGTATATTTTTCTTATCAAGAGTGCTTTGCATCTTGGCTAGATTAGAAGCTCCCATAAATATCTCGATTTAGTAGCAAAACGTGTCGTTGTGATTTAACATTATCCCTCTATTGGAAAAAAATTTAAATTTTATTAATTAGAGCAAACCATATAGTACCTCCTTTTCACATATAGATAGAGAATAATAACTCGTATCTCACAACGGCTGTTTAAAATACATTTATCAGTTGAATAAATTAATTGTTCAAACATTTTTTCCATCCAATTCAAATCATTAAGTAAAATATATTCAATGAATAGCTCTAATGTCAAGGTAGAGCTTTTGTCATTTTCCTAAGCTTTCGGTATTTGGTTATTTACTTTTAAATTTTGCAAATTGTTAAATTTACTTTACTCAATTAATCGAAGGTAATATCTTAAACACGGATATTTTCGTCATAATGCCAACTTGAATCTTACAAAAAAGAACATATTCGTGAAAAAAGTGGTTCCTTTTTGGAATTATTTATAAAACATACAATAAAAACATAGAAACACATCTGCCGTTTTCAACTTCACCGGAAAAAAAGAAAGAAAAACATGTAACAAATACTTGGTCATTCACACGCATTTTCAGAACCTTGATTATTATCAGCAATTTGCAACGATTTTATGAGTTAAGTCTCCACCAGAAAAAAAATAACCATAACATTCTTTTAATGAGCGAATGCGATCAGAAATGCCAGTCGGCATTGCAAAAAAAACTAGGAAAACAAAACAGGCATTTTAGAGATAGGGATTTAAATAATGATTCAACTTTGGTTAATAATTCAATGAAAACGTATGGGGACACTGATATTGAATAAGATAGGGAATTTCTGCAGTTTTTATTTTTAATCAAGGACGTAGAACTGACACACCTTTAGTCCTACCAACCCTCTTCTTGGAATTCATGAAGGGAGTTGCCAAAATGTGTCTCCTGTTAAATATATTTCAGTTGGGAAATAATAGGCGTCTGTTTTTTTAAATATTCAATCCTCTGTGCCAAGGATAAGATCTGGTAATGTTCTTCTGGGTTTTTCAGGCAAATTTGATTCGTCATTCTATAAATTGTACGATAGTTTGATAAGCCGACGTTAAAACAAGCTAGCTTTGTCTAAAACTATAAGACATTTTGTAGCAACTTTCTGATAAAATGTGTCTGAAGTTGAGTCTAGACAGATAACCTGGTCCTAAGCCAACACCTGGTCTTTCTGTTCATTTTATATTTTTTTACCCTGAAGTGGGCTCATATTTCTTAGTAGATACAGTTTGCAATACATTTTAATACATTAACTCGTTTTCAATGTTGAGCCTAAGCAGTTAACTGACTTTCCTGTGCTGAAACCTGGTCTTCTAGTTGCTTTTTTTACTCTTAAATATGCCTTTACTTTTTAGCAGATACAGCATGCAATACTTTTCAATAGATCAACTCATTTTCAATATTGAACCAAAACAGATGACTTGAAATAGGTAACTAAACCTTTATGGATAAAAATAAAAGCAATCAAAAGAGTGTTGAAAGGTACAAATGCGCTTGGTTTTTCTATGATGACACCTGGTCTTTTCATTGCTTCTATTAGCTTTTACTTCATTCCAGAGTATTTTCATCATTTTTAGTACATACATCATTCAATAAATTTCAGTAGATAAACAAGTATTCAGTATATATTTTAAATAAATTCCATTTCTTTTCCCCATATCTTATTACAACGCTGTGAACGCACTTATTTTAGACTGCCATAACTTTCGCGAAGATATCGGTGATTTCGTGTGGTGAAATTTTCTCGCATTATATATCAGCAGAGCCGAAGTTTTACAAACTAGCAACTAATATTTACAATATATTTAAAATATCTTTTCGAATTCGCGCACGAAATAATGTAAATTTACTCAAAAAACTTGCAAAAAAATATCCATTTTAAAAATCAAAAAACAGAAATATTTTAGAGCGTGAAACAAAATGATTTAATTACCACGCACTAGTCAACTAGAGCAAACAAATGCAAAATTAAAGCATGTTTTAATTTCGAAACCAGTAGATAACAACTTGCTAAACGCTCAGTAAGTTAAATGCATATGACGTACAAAGAAAGATATATGCTGTACTAATGCAAAACATTCGCAACCATTGAATATATTTCAGCCAAAGAATTATTGGGAACTTTCTGAAAAAGTTTTATCAATTTCTGATGAGTTGCGGTTGGTTGATTTTCAGATGAAGTAATCGGAACTTAACAAAAACATTCCATTCCAGAAATGTTTTATCAAGAAATTTAAAACGTACTTCCTAATTCGCAGAGTTTTTATGTTTATCTTAATGGATTACTGATGAGAAAATGGTTTCCACTAATTCCAGTTGAATGATTTGACGGGAAAATTAGGAAATATTTCTTGGAGTATCTTTTTAATTATCTGTACTTAAGGCACTATGTGAGACCATTAGAAATGCATAGAAAAAATATTGCTTCACAGAACGTACTTCAAAACTGTTATTTATTTCTCGTTCTTTGATTCATTTCCATCAGAATTTGTACTAAAATTTTAAATTGATTATAAAGTTAAATCTCTGTTTTTTTGCATCAGATAGTATCAAAACGGTTAACAAGTTTTTATCTTCGCATTTGTGGCAAGTTTTCTAACTGTGCTAATAAAAACTTTTAAAAATTACGATGTAAAAATGTCGCTGGTTATAAGAATAGATTATTTGAACTGTAAATGAGAATTATCATTAAAATGCTTTTTTAAGTTAAAACGATGAACACTTTGCACTAACCGAGTCTCTTTTCAGTCAAATCTATTTTCCTTGATCAGTTAAATATATCTCTCAAATTGTTTTAATTATACTTTTTAAACGTTTTAATTATGTGTCAAAAAATTAATTAGTTAATCAAATAAGGATTTTTCATGCAAAAAAAAAGGTAGTAACCTAAATGGGTTTAAAAGCATTCTTTCAAACCGTAAGGAGTGACATTTCAGTAAATTATTACTACTGACGAACATCCTAATAGAAACAATTTAAATTCAAACAAAACTTTTCTAGAACAATTTAACGGTACAAATGTGGCAACGTATATGTTACTCTAAAAAACAAAAACCCGGTACATGTCGACATTTACCGGTGTATGTCAACATTCACGTAACAAAATATCGGCAAAAAAACAATAAACTTTTTCCGGTGAGTCACCAGTGAATAATGAAATTTTTCGATTTCTCTCTTTCACACTAACATAAACACTGCAATCTTACGCAAATCAAACAATTATCATCAAGCAACGCTGCAATTTATTTTCTTCATCAAATAATATTTCATCTCTTCTCTTTTAATTTTCTCGTAAATTAAGATTTTATCATTTTTCTTCTCCTACCTCCAATTTTAAGAGTGTGAAGAAATAAAAGGTCGAAAGTTAAGACCTCATAAAACTTTAAATACAGAATTCAACGATGATCAATCTGCGGTCTGTTTTATCGGATTTAACCCTTTGACTCCAGAACATATTATCACTCCGCTGCACCTACATTTATGAGCAATTCCAAAACTTACGCCTCCACGCATTTCAGAAACTAACGCCTTCATTCCGAGAACGATAAATATCTACATAATTGATAAAAAGCGCGAGATCTATTGTACCATAACACGTGCTTGAGTGATTTATAACACACTGTTCACATTTGTGACTGACTATAATTTGCATACTAACCAGATACCACTAAAGCAATTGAATATAATCTTGATGGCTTTGAAAAAAATTGAATTATTACCGATTTTGATTTGAAGGATCGTATTAACCTGGTGAACTGAAAACCAAATTTTTTTTTCCAAACTTTTGAGACAAAAGAAAAATAGAATCTTTCGAAACCTTCGTCTCTTTTCAAAAATATTCTCCTTTTTTTTTTTTTTTTTTATCAAGAACAATGTATTAAATGCATGTTCAGTTAAGTTTACAGGTAAGATTTTCGAGGGTGTACGTTACGTAAAATAAAACAATTTACAAAAATATATCTTTTGCTTATACGCTTTTAAGTCCTTCATATTTAATAAAGTTAATTATAAAGTGTAATTTTTATTAACTTCACAAGTTTTTTCGTATTCCATTTCAATTTAAAAAAAAAAAAAAAAAAAAAAAAACAATATTGCAACGTGTCTTTTATAACAAAATGCGTAAAAAGCACGCTTTTACCTCATTTTGAGCAGAATATTCTTTAAACTACCATTTAGTCAACAGTATACAAAATAATAATAATAATAATAATAATAATTAAACAAAACTGAAAATGAAACTACCACTATGTGTAATGGGCAAATGAAAGTCTAAAAACAAGCAGGTAATAGCAAAGGTAAACCAGGTAAACAGCAAGCAGATAATCATTTTTGAAATAGTTGCAATATTGAAGCAATTACTGTTTTAATAGGACGCATTCACCAATTTCTAGTGCCAAAATTCGTTGATTATTTTAAAAACACTTCATACTGCTTTTAATAAATTGTAATTACTAGATCTGTAGCATAAATATTCAGAACCGTGAGGGCATTGATGACCATTACGTAGAATAACTCGCCCCCCACACATTTTGAAGCCTCGTCCTGTTAATGGTCATCGCTGCCACATGAATACTATTATTTAGTTCTTTTGGTGTTGGAGGTACATAGACAAGCTCATTGGGCCGTGGTAGCCCGATAGATTAGGCGTTGGACTCATGACCGGAGGTTCCCGGGTTCGATCCCAGCCGATCAAAGATAGGCCGGCGTTACTGATGGTGGCTGGGCGACGTTAAATAACGTTCGTGGTCACTAAGACCTCCAAGTGAAACGATACCTCTGGGCGTACTGGATCAGGGGTTAACTCGACTCTTGTTCTGGATCAAAAGAACAGAGTACTCTTCAGATGCCTATTTGAATTTAACCACGAGTCGTGGTAATTATGGGGGACCCTGAAGTGTGTGAAGACAAGTTCATTAATGTATCCTCGAAGCACTTCAAGAAGAGATGAACACCACAAATACTGTTACATAAAAATAAGTTTTTTTTTTTTTTTTGTCGCCATTTTAAAACGTTGTTGTTGCTGTCTTGAGCCAGCTAAGCTGGCCATTTGGGGCACGCTGCTTCACTTTTCCACCTGTACCGTAATTTGGGGTGAAGTACGACTTCCACAGTACACACATGCCACAGGGACGCGTTTATACGGTAGCCAACCATTCACAACACAACACATTCATACAAAAGAAGGAAAAGAGAGAGAGAGAGAAAGTACAGCTATGGCCGAGCCGGGATTCGGTCCCGGGACCCCTCCATTCCCGGTCAGACTTCTCTGACCACTAAGCATGGTGGTAGACATTTTAAAACATTGCACTCCTTTTTCCCCCGGGTAACACAATTCCAAGCTCTGATGAGTTCATGGTTATTTGTATGCAATCATCATCGTTATACATGCATTACTTTTAGAGAGAGCATTACTTTTAGAGAGAATATTACATAGAATTTTACATAGAATAAATTAATTGTAGTTACCCTAAATTAAATTTGTTTTGTTTTAAATATTGCTCACTGACATAGTTCTTGTTTAGTTACGCTGATTTCGGAAATACTGATCCTCACCATTATATTGTATTCTTTCCCCAGTAAAAAAAAAAACCCTTCATTAGTAAATTTGTAATGATACTGAGCCGTTGTAAAAATTCTTCTTCAGAAGAAAAAAGAAAAAAAGCTCTCGTAACACGTTAATAACCTCTGTTTTCTGAAAAGCATACCATAAGAGTAATGGTAATTGAGGAAAAAAATCAGCACACACACACAAGTTATGCAACACTTTAGAATCTTACAAGAAAACGAAACAGTTTACGACCACATTCTGGCACTTTAGCATGTCGTCCAATTATCGTAAAATGTGTTTTAAAAGGTATGGCGCTGTTTATGATACATCCCCTTTCTAGCGAACAGAACTTATCTTTTTTAAATGATGCACTTCAGAATAGTTGCTCGTCGCGTCTAGACTTCAAGAAATACATATCCCCTTAAGATTATTATTTCGAAACAGGTTTGCTTCCAAGCTTACTGTCTTCGTAAAAAATAAATTACGACATTTGCTTTTATACTGACATAATATAACTTTATTCTTACTACATTAACAGGATAGGCTACCTAAAGTTCTTTACTGTTTTGTGATAACAAATAGTACTCGTACAAGCGCCCAATGAGTATTATGAGCTCTCCTTGTTGGGCACTTAACGAGAAACCTTTTTTCCTTTCTCAAAATTTTTTTTACAAATAAACAATAATAATGAAAATAATAACGATGTTAGATTTACTTTAACAAATTCAGATTTCGCAATCAAAAATTGCAAAAATTGTGAGCAATATTTTAAATTTATTTATTTATTTGTTTCGCGTTTCTCTTTTTTTTTTTTCCTTTTTTAAATTTATGTGCTCTATAGTCGATTTCCCCGTGCTTCTATAAGTAATAATTTTGAAACAATTTAAGTCTATCTTTCATAATTTTTATTCATACTAATATCACACCAAAATAGGTCTAATATTTATAAGATTTAAAAGATTAAACCATAACATATGAAGCAATCATCCAATCTATATATATGCAGTAAAACATGTGCAATTGTTAATGTTTAATAAACTATATTGTTTAAGTACTGTAATATTAAAACTAAACAATACATATATTTATTTCAAAGCAGAGAAAATCATAATTAAAAAGATATTCTAAATAAATTTATTTAAATACAGTGAACTCTCACTTATATGCCGCCTCATTTATGCACCTTTTTCACTTATACGACGATTTTAAATGGTCCCAGCACATTCCATAACAAAATAATGATAGTATCGTTCGTTTATGCGTCGCTCTGAAGATAAATATTTCACTTACAAGCCGAATTTTCCCTAAAATGTATGAAACTTTATTAATTTTCTTTAAAAAATAAGCATTTTTCTCTACTTTCCTCTTTAAGCTTTCGCCTTTATTGCTCACGGAAGGCATTTTTTCCGCATGAACTACAGCTCGGAGAGGGACAATTATCTATTATGCATCGTTTTAAAGGGAACAGTTTGTAATTAGGTATGCTACAACTTTTGTTTTCTCTTAATCATTATAGTTACATTACAGTAATTGCCAAAATGTAGTAATATGTCCCTTTTATATAGAAACATTCTTATTCACTCTCGCATTAGAACCTATGTTGAGTTTTAGTCCTATAAATAGGCTTGTTCTCTTATACGTCTCTCTCACTTATGCGCCTTTTTCTGTTGGTCCCTTGGGCAGGCGCATAAGTGAGAGTTCACTGTATATTTTTGTGTAAGAAATTTTAAATTCAAGATGACATAAGGAATAGCCATTCACAATTACCAAATGTGAACATCTTAAGTCAAAAATTATTCCAGAAACATGTAAAAATAACAGCAAGTGCAACAAATATCTAATCCAAAGGAAATAAAACAAAAACTGAGGAGAAAAAAATAAAACAAACACAACTTTCACTTTTTTTTTACTAGGAAAAAAAACATTTCAAATTAGCTTTAAGAGAATGTTATTAAGCGTAAAAATTTCTTATACCAGTATTATCTTGTACCAGTATCTATGGAAAGAAATAATTCTTATTCTCTAAACTTAACCTCTACAATCGTTTTGTTCCACAAAAGCTTATTAATAAAATACCTAATGAACTAGTCCTTTTCAGATCTAAATACCTCAGTTTTCCAAAGATATTCCATAAAACTCGAGCTATTGCATTAAGTTCATTCATATTAATAAAGACGGTAGCAATATAAAAGTCTGAATGCGTATTTTTCAAGGTACTTGAAGAAGATTGTAAATATTTCACCTTGTATTAGGAGATGTAGTAGCTTTTTTTGAACAAAATCAAATTACTTTGATACAAGATCTATTTTGCGCATGTAATTTATGCGCAAAATTTGTATAGCAGAGCAGAAATATTTTTAAAACAGAAATTATCATGTTTTACCCACGTGGATTTAGTCAAATCCAAACAAGTAGCTCTTGTGAATTCCACTCCCTGGCTTGTTGTGCTAGTCTGTGTTAATAAAAATAGGTAATTTTTCAGTTTAAAAACTCATCATCATAGAAATAATAGTTTTGAGAAAATATTCCGAGCGGTTTCCATCAATCAGGTACTATAACAAATACCTCGGTATCTAATTATAACGCAAGGGAAATACAAGTACAACCCAAAATTTTAGAAATTCGTTTTTAGGTATAGTTAAAAATTCAGGAAGCATTTATGGTAAATGTTACTGTAAAATGTAGCGTTTACGGTTCAGAATTCTTTTTACAGTGAATTGTACCTATGAAAAAATTGCAATTGCAGCTCCAATTGATCACCACGTGACTTACTGTGAGATACAGATGACACCCTACTTCCGCTCTCCTGACGTGTCTCATCTGGTACCGCGGATAGTAAAGCAGTGTGAAAAAATTAGGTCCCGGGTTCGATCCTCGTCATTCATCTCGCACCTTTTAATTTTCGTTTTTTCTTCCATAAAATTTTACTGTGAAAAATATGTTACGGTAAAAGTTACTGGCAACATGGAAGCCAGTAACTTTTACCGTAAAATTTCAGGAAAATTTTTAACAGTGTATATATTTTAAGAGGCTAGAATGTCATCACAGTTTCAGAAAGAAACTGACTACTTGTTAAACTTCAGGGACGGATACAAAGGATGGGCGATGAGGGAGATCGCCCCTACACTGATAGACTTCATATTAAATTTTTTGATATTGAAGTTCTAAAAACTCAATTTTATACGCGCATTAATGGAGTTGTATGAAGAAGGCTTGAGGCTTTCCTTCGGAAATGATTCGGAATTAAAATCCACGAATCCTTTATCCTTTTAGTCTAAGAACTAGCAACGTTTTCGAGTAATTATTTTAAGACGTCTGGCTCGTTAATATATCTTTCCCTATGCTCTTCTACGCAGCATGCAGAGGGTCTGGTAGCTGAGCAAATAAGAAAAATAGCAAATTTTTAACCATTTAGGGGAAATCAAAAACTTAAACTCGTCATAAGTATGTCATGTAACATATCGATGAAAAGCTCTATTTCTTGCCGTCACAATGATTTTGAATTTTTATTCTACTCTAATTAGTTAAAATTTTGCATATAAAATATTTTTTTCGTTTTTTAATAGCTCTGTATTTTGAACAATTTTTGAAGTAGAAATCTGAAACTTGTCAGGATTACTGGTCTGGTCATATGCATCCTTCACGCCAATTTCTGTTAAAATCGGAAATGGTGAGGTAAAAAACTTTTTTTTCATGATTGATTTGAAGCGAAATTGTCCAAAACAAAAAATGACTTTAAAAGCATTGTTTTGTCCAGTACAAGTGTGATGCGCAGTAAAAAACACAACAACTCTCGGCTGCCAGACTCCCGGCATGCTGCTCAGAAGAGTATTAGGAAAAATATATTAAAGAGACAGATTTTGTAATGTTGCAAGAAAAGTAGTATGCTATGAGCCAACAACCGGGAAATGAAATTGGCACTTTTGAAAATGATGTACATAAATTCGGGAATATAATTTTCAGGAAAATATGCAAAATAATTCAACGTGGAGAGAAAAATAATTTCTGAAATGTGCAGCTCATTATCAGCTATTTATGATGAATAATAGTCGAAAAACCCTTTTTTTAAAAAAGCTCTTGGACTATTTGTGATCATTTTTGTAAACCAGTATGCCATAGCAAAAAGTAAGAAAAGTCAATCGCCCCTCCCTTGACAAATTTCTGGATCCTCCCTTGTTAAACTTTCACTAATATTGTTATGAAATCTTCTTTTATGCTTAACCCTTTAAGCCCCGACGGGACTCAGAAGTACCGGTAATGTTAATTTAGTATTATAAATCCTAAATGGCTGGAATCATCCTGGTACTTGAAAGTATTGTTTTAATTGTTCAATAAAAAGCCTCGAGGGTGCCATATCAGATTGAGTCACAACATTGACAGGTACTGTGGCCCCTCGAGGAGTCAAGTGAAGGTACTTGAAAGTACCACACCTTCTACTTTGCTGAGAGGTCGACAGATGGTATCCGCAATCGGAAACAGTTTTCTTGTAGGCTCTTAGGCGACGGGATCCTTAGACCCTACTGATTGTCAAAATTTTTATACTCGGTATACATGTTGTTTTAAGTATTTTCAACTGAAAACACCAAAAAAATACATAAAAATTCCTTGCTAAATTAATTTGGGACATACCGGGTTAAACCATCCTCTGATATACGTTACGCAATTGTAGTCGTAAGAAACTTTTCTCACGCTTATGAAATTAAAGATTGTTTTAAGTGCTTTCATACAGTATATCTTTCTTTATCTCTAAACTTACTTTTATGTCTCACCTAAATGTCATTTCTTTCAAGGTTTTGCATAATTGCTGCTGGCTGCAAACTATGTTTATAGCAACTTTTTATACAACCATAAAAGACTGACAAACGAGATCATGAAGTTCCATATCACGAAATCACTAAATACATTTCGGCATAATTTAATTTCGTAACCGCAATCGTGAGCTTCCGTTCAAAGCATGACAAATGCTTGAAATGTATCATTATTCATACATTTAATTAAATGAATGTCTCTCATTTCTTCTTATGCTATAAATAAAAAGTTCGTGAAATATATTAGAATGTATTTTCAAAGTAAAAAAAAAGGACTTTCATACGTCTTGCAGTTCAAATCGTGACTCTCAGAAACATAATAAAACATTTAAATTTTCTAAGCAACTGAGTTGACTTTTTTTCATGTAATTAATGTAAGGAATACAATGCTTTCACTTTACATCAGAGAAAGTAATTACATCTGTGATGTACAGTCACTTTCAACATTATCCTTTTAATTGTAAAATAAAAGTTATTTTCCATTGTTTCCAATTAGGAAGGCTTGTTTAAAACATAATGAGGACAAATGAAATATTTCTGAAAGGTTAATTAAGGAAAAAAAAGTACTCATACATAATCAAAAGTGATAAGCGTTAAATCTTAAAGTTCGCTACATAATTTCTTAAACCAGAATTTGTCAACTCTAAGAAGGTTAATTTTGTTTATTGCACGGACAATTACTACCAGCTGATATTTTTATAGCTTGTCACTTCAATTTGTTGTGGGGCTGTATTGCGTAATTTGTTTGTTTTATTTGATGACTTTGCAATGACTGAAAAGGTTGCAGAATAATTTCCCTAATGAGTTATGCCATTTAAATACCGTAGAAAGGTCTGTCAGTTGAACAATATAATTAACTTTTTGTAAGTAAGGTATGCCGACATTACACATAAACTTCCTCTTCTTGATAAAAAGAAGCTATTTGTCCTTCTACTAAATATAATTAGGTATTTTGCTGAGATATATTGGGTGATCACAAATACTTTATGAATATTGGCTGTGGAAGCATAAAAAAATATATAAATAAATCGACTTGCTAAAATATTATGAATCAATCATGATGTTGGTTCGTATGTATTGCTCTGTACTGAAATGACTTTACAGTCAAAAACTTGATAAAAAGTACGAATTATGGGGTTCAACCGAATTTCCGGGTACTTTGAATTTAAAGGAAATGGAAACTACCCGGATTTTCGGTTTCTGTCTTGTGGACAAATGAAGCCCAATGGCTCAGTGATTAGCACTTCGCGCTTTCACTCCGTAGACCCGGGCTCGATTCTCTATCTGGGCGCAGTCAACTCAGCCTTTCCTCCCTTCAGTTCGTCGACAAAAGGAGTACCAAGCTTGCATGGGAACTAAACTCTGGGGGTCTGCGTTAGGCCGCGACCACCTAACCGGATCATTTGCTCTTATAACAAAGAGCAAACTTTCGGTCTTGAATACTGAAAAGTGCACAGTAGGCACCCATGCGCTGTTGCGCTAGATTTGTTTATGTAACCAAGCACCATTAACAAAAGTACTGAATGTAAGTAAAAAATAGCAACTAAATTTTCACGAAATGTAAAATGTTGTTGTTTTGGTTGAATTCATAGACCACACTATTGAATCAGTCTAAACTGGTAGCAAGTGAATATGTACGGTATGTAAAACGGCGTCGTTGAGTCCATAAGCAACATTATAGAATGAAGGTAAAAATTTGTAGCTGACAAATAGGCGTAATATGTGAAATAAATAGACAGTTATTTAAATTTTTGTTGCTGTCGAATCCAACACTATTGAATAAAAGTAAAAATTGATATCAATAATTAGATACTTGTGTAAAATGTTAGTTTTGTTGTCAAGTCCAATATAATTGAATGAAAGTGACACATGGAAGCAATAAATAAGGCACGGTATGTGAAACGTTGTTGCTGCCGTTCTTGTCCATGAGCAACACTGCTGAAAGAGAACGTTACATGTCTTGATATGTTGTGCTTTGTATTAATAGCCTTCAATTTGTTCTGAAGTACCCCTATGGGTAGTTTTTGGAGCTTACCAGCCAAACTAATTGAGCAAAACGCATATTTGTAACGCTAAATCCTTGAAGTCTTAAATATCCAAAGCATCACTCAAATCAGTTTTCTACGGTTTTAAAAGCAAAATAATATTCTCACCCTATTTAAATTTAAAAAAAATATTGAAAAAGTAATTGAAAGATTGACATAATATTGATCATTACGTGATTAGATTCGTCACATAAAAAACTTAAACTATTCCATCTTAACTGATTTTCATAATTAGTTGATACATTTGCTTTTGTTATTTTCGTACATAATAACACAAGTTAAAAAGAAAGAATGTTAATATTCATTGCTCATTTGAATCTGAGGAAATTCAAACAATAACTATAATCATTTCCTCTAGCAGATGTTTCATTATTAACAATGATAAAATTGATTGGAAATTTCATTCCTTTTGAATAATTTACTTTGGAAGACATAAAAGGTGTAAATCGAAAAAGTATTGACTTTCTTTCTAATACGCATTTAACCCTACTTTTCCTAACAACTTTCGCAAATTCCAGATGTTCATAACAAGATAACAGAAAATGATCGATTGCTCTTTTGATTTTATGATCCCATTATCTCATTATCATTCAAAGAACATCTCTCCAGGCTTCGTATAATCAATTTTTAATAAATGAAACAATTGATCGTCTCTGCACATGTTCAACAATTAAAGTGCGCACCTGCTTTGGAAGTTACGTGTTTTTTAAGGGTGAATGAATGGTTTCGACACCTGTTCTTTGTTAAGCATCGATTTCTGATTAAATCAAATACCTGTATTACATTTATAGTAGGAAAATGCTACCAAATATAATTATCAAGAGTTTTTATAAGCAAAAAAATTCTTTTGTGCAGAAGTAAAAAAACATGCATTACATACACTGATTCATTTGCATGGAAACTTACGGGAAATAAACTTTTTCCAATTTCGAGAGAATTTTTCTATATTAGATAAATTTCAGACTAATTCAGCATGAATTTAGTTCTGAAGACAATGCCTCCATGTTAGGCACATATCGCTGCTTGAAATGAACAAAGGCATATCTGCAAAAATCGATTTTTTTTTATTACATCAAAAAATTCTGTTTTTTTTTTTTACTCTTTCTTGTGGTATTATCGGCATATCTCTAGTTTCAAAATATCACGCAGCAATCGTTAATATCGTTGTGCATAGTTATTATTTTGGCGCGCTTTTCCCAGAAAACAACGACACAGCCGCCATTGTGTCAGTTCTGAATAAGTGTTTGGAGTGTCTATCATCTATGTCTATGTAAGTTGATTCTACATAAGTACCCTTAGTACCATTTTACTTCAAAATGCCGTTTTACTGCAAAAACTTTGAAACGCTCTCCTGAAAAGTCGTGTTTTGCAGATATGCCGTTGTTCATTTCAAGCAGCGATATGTCTTGTATGCCAATTTTTCAAAATTGAGTTGTTGTCATCAGGAGGTTCTTAGGACATATTTTAGACATATTCGCAACATCTGAATCAACTATATGGAGATATAAAACTTTAAAAAGCAATATCCGATTTTGAGCTCAGCTGCTGATACGACTTCTGAACTTAGTATGGCAGTATTGAACTCTCGCATGTTTTCAAAAGCTGAACCCTGATCATATGGAACAGTCGTACTGAAGCACAAGTTTGAATCTTTTTGCATGTATTTTCAGTTCGCTCTTTTCGTTGAGTTACTGCTCAAATTGAGTTCATTTTAACTGTTATTGTTTATTTTTAAAACTTGCATAAGTATTTTGAATTGTTGTTTTAGCAAATGGCGCTGCAGCGAAGTACTATTTTGTGGAAAGTAAAACACTCGCCACTTGCCAAACCGCCAGTCGTGCAAGATGCATGTAGACAGATATTTTAGTATTTTTTAATTTTGCAGAAAATAGAACATTAAGTTTAAAAACGTCTCCACTTCACCTTGAACAAGTCGAATTTATAGATCTAAGTAATACATTTATTTATCGAATCTGAGGAATGTTTGTTAGCTATTGAAAAGTTTTTCAATGTTGGAAGAAGTTGGTCTTTGATTTGCACGGTCCAATTACTGAGGAAATACAAAATACTAAATTTTGTCTTTTGATTTGAGTTTCCCGCACTTTTATTGAACAATATATATAAATTTTCTCGCATTAGAACAGAGATGAAATTTGAATTCTTTATTTTGTTATTATAATTTACTAAACTGCCAAAAAGGCTTGAGTTACATGGTTGTCTTGTTTCATAGTTTTAAATAGTTTATTTCTAAGAAAGAACTAACACGAGGATTATTATTATTATTATTATTATTTTAGTCATTTTCTATTATTTTATGAATTCGGTTAAAATAAGTAAAACTAAAAAGTAATTTTTTAGAATGTTGTAAAACTTACACATTAATTACAAGAAACTCATGCTTTATAATGCAGTCTACGTTCGATATAACGACCATCTCTATTCAATAGAAAATGGCCCTTAAAACGCTATAAGTCGGAAAAAGAGATAGAATAGGGTTATAGAGGTAGTTTACAGAGATAAAGTTAGAACTTTTCCCACTGGTAGTTATAATAGGGTGGTCTTCATAACGTGTGGTGGTTATAACGAGCGTCGACTGTAATAGTAAAGAAAAATAAGACTCCGAAAAAAATAATCCGAAATAACACAGATAAAACATAGACTCTATTATCAGTTTCATATTATTTTTACAACAACGTTTTTGGCCCAAATAGTTCGCGATTTGACTTAAATATAATTCTTTTTGTCTGGGGATTTTATACAGCATTAGCGATTTTTTTTGAAAATTAAATTGTTTTTCTTTTTTTAATGTAAAAACAAGAAACTTCCCAGATTTCTAAATTAAATATCTTTTTGAGCCTTCTTTTTTATTATTATAGAGCACAAGTCTTCTTTAATAATTTTATGAATTCTGTCTCTCAAAAAATAAATTTTTGTTCTATTTATTTTAACTCAGTTCATAAGATAATTGTTTTTCTTTCTCCTTTTTTTTATTTAATTTTTTATTTATTTACTTATTTTTATGTATTGCACTGCCAATTAGCTAATTTAGTTTTAAAAAATAAGAAAAGGATTTGAACTTGTCAGATCATAGCAACCTTTTGAAAACCCATTTTTGTTGAGAAAGCTTCCAATTTTCTCTCCTTGACTAAAATTAACTTGATTGCTTTGTAAACAGGAAAAGTTGAACGTTTTCGTTTAAGTACTCTTAAATTTGATGAAGTAGTTTTCCAATGAAACGCTAAACAGCTTCAATATAATGTGAGCTAATAATATGTTCTAATTAAAACAAGCTGACATTAATTTGTCTCAAAGTAAAATATTACCTTGTTATCCAGAAAACACCCCATAAATTTGCTAATGTCAATTATGCAATCTCATATTAAGACAATTAGCGAACTAAACCTGAGCTGAACCTGAATTACCTTAGCTGAAATTATGCCTAGTGAAACGAAGTTTATCTCTACATTGTGGAACAATTATAAGTTCCTGTTCCTCTGCTCGTCGTCTTGACTTCCAAGTGGTTATTACACAAGCAAGGAACTCCAACTTCTCATTTCAAAATTGCATGTTGGAAGACTATAACTGCCGTCTGCTAGACGACATAAGCGGAATCTTAAAATATTATCGTATATATTTAATTGTTGAATATTAACAAACTTTCTTTCTATTTTTTACAACATCATTTGCTCTGCATTTGATGGGTAGGACAAGATGTTAATCGTTGCCAAAAATAAAAATGAAAAATAGTAATTATAAAGTTAATTGCGTTAATAAAGTTAACAAATTAACTGCTAGGTTTTAGTAATCTAGTTTAGATAAGTAAATGTCAAATTATACATGTTTTTCAAGGTTTTTCTTGCTTCACGTCATCATTTTGGAAAAAGTTTTTAAAGTTTCTGTCCTCATATAATTGTTTAAATATATCTTTTTTTTCTTCTGAAAGTAACTAGTAAAAACTTAAGGCTGTGCATTAATTTGTACTAGCATTCTGAAAAATATCTTTACAGAAGCTATTTACACTATATTCCATTGTCGTCGCAAACGGGGGGTTGTTGTGCAATAAGTTTAACTTTATCAAGCATTTTCTCTTCCGTTGTTTTTTCAACAAAAATTCGCTTTTCTTCTTTTGTTTCGGAAGGGGGGGGGGTTCCTTGTTATCTCGACACACGTTCATCTACTTTGATACTACTGTTTTCCTCTTTTAACCTTGTTTTTTATTTTGCATTGCATGAACTCCGCAACTGCAGAGTTTCTATTTAGATACGCATCATAAAGATTTTTTAATTTTTTTGCATTGCATGAACTCCGCAACTACAGAGTTTCTATTTAGATACGCATAAAGATTTTTTAATTTTTTTAATTCAAATCCATTACCTACTTACAGGTCAATAAATAATGAATTTCACTTTACGCTGAAGAGCTATGTTTTGTTCTAAAATAATTGTTTTAACCAATTAGAAGATGATAAAAATAATAAGGCTCGACCGATGCATCGGCTAGGCCGATGCATCGGCGCCGATGGTTGAAATTTTTTCCATCGGCCATCGGCATCGGCCGCCGATGCTAACTCGGCAAAAACATCGGCCCATCGGCCTCGAAAACATCTAAATGCCGATGCCTGGCCGATGTTTAAATAAGAAAAGTTTTCTTGAGAGGAAATTTTGTCTCCTCTATTTTTTACTTCACAATAAAAGTACGTTCACCATGTGGCTTGAAATCGAGCAGCAACGGAACCAAAACAGTTCTGGATGTTGGAATTTTCCGAATCGGGCAGATATCGAAATTTTCATTTTTGTATGTGAATGAAAGGCTTTTGTTTTTCTTTTTCATTTTAAAAATGTTAGCCAGATGAATTTGGCAAACATTTATTTTAAGAGAAGACGGGATCTGTGTTGTAAAATTTCGAGGAGGGATCCACCTGTGGTTTCTTTGTTATGTGATAAGATTGTTTTCTTTTTTTTTTTTCTGAAATCTAATATTGTGTTACTCAATTCTAAATTATCCAGTCTTGAATTGAATATTGAAGCTGTTACGATTTTCCCTTTAAGTCATATTCGTTTAAGCAGGAGTGCCCATCTGCGAGGGCCATGGCCTATACTTGCCCGTCTAATTTTTATTTTTTTTTTTTTGGGGGGGGGGGGGGTATTTGAGTTTTTTAAGCTTTTATTTTGGTCTCCGTGGTATTTGGATTTATGCTCCGCCATTGCTCTTGGGGGTGGGGGCAACCTTGAGTTCAAAGCAAAAAAAAAAAAAAAAAAACTTTTCCCATTGACTTATCCTGATATGTCTTGACCATGAAGCAAAAAACTAACAAGTATTTATATGTATGCATAAGCTCCCCCCCCCTCCCCCCCCCCCCCCCGCAAAGGCGATAGCACACCCTCTGCAAATGCTACGGAACATCTCCTCCCCAAAAGAGATTAAAAACCTGCCTAAAAATGTATGCTCCTTAAAACTTCAATGGTGCACTCTACGTTTTATCAAATGACCATATCAATTGTTTCTGCCAAATTGGCAATCTCATTATTATTGTACAGTAGCAACCGCTTATTAAAATCACCAGGACATTCGATTTCATAAAGCGACTGATTTTATAAACTGGCATACCTACACTTAAAGAAAAAGTTTTTAAAGATCAATTAAATGAAAAATAAATAAATTACTGCATTTCTATGTAGTTTTAAAAGTTTCAAAATACAGTAAAAACTAAATGAAGTTTACATTTTTATTTACATACGGATCTTAAAATACTGGCTTATAGACATTTGAGATTAATGGAAATCGTACATACATAAAAGAGTGCAAATTTGGCATGCATTTCTTCGTCTTCCGAGACTCTTCCACTTCTTGGTGCTACATAACTTTGAAATTTATTATGTCTATGGCATTTTTCAACATAATTGTATCTGTTGTTTTCAAATTACTAAACATACGCTTTCCAAAAACTTGATTTTATAAAACGGCAATACTGATTTTATTAAAAGAAAGTTTTAACATGTTTTGATATTGTAAGGATTCAGTTCCTGAGGATTTGATTTTAAAAAGTGGCTGATTTTATAATCCAGTGATTTTATTAGTGGTGGTTACTGTACTGACAACTAATAAAGTTTTATAAGTAAAGCTTCACCATTTCTGAAAATTTATTAACGCTCTACTAATATTTTAAATCTACTTTTAATACGTTATTTTATATCTAATGTGTTAAATGTAAAAATTTTCATATTTTAAACCTTTACTACGCGCTCGCCAAATGTTGCCAAAATCGTTGTTACCTCACAAAACGTAAGTACTGAAAGAAGTTCAGACTGTACGTGTTAGCTTTTTTTTCGCTTTCTATGGTATTATTTTGATTTTGGTGTTTAATATTACTAAAACACCATGTAAATTTTAGATAGCAGCAGTGAATCACACACTGGCGAACCTACAACTTCCTAGAAAAAAGAAAAATATGCATTGAATGAAGATCCAATTTTCAGTTTCTATAGTCCCTGTCGAGAGAACTTAAAAGATCGACAATTTCATAGTACATAGTTTTGTCAAATACCGCCCAGCTGATACCGAATATAGAATCATATTTTTGTCGCCATCTTTGTCGTAGCTTTCTTTGTTATTTATAAAACACTTTGCGATTATAGCACTCAGTTGTCTCCAAGTTATGATATTAGTCTGCATTGAAATTAAAATTGATTAGTAAAAAAAAGAAAAGAAAAAAGCACATTTGGAACATCGGATTGCAGCTAAGAAAGTATCTGCATGACTACACTCAGTAGAAATGGTACGAATGAGTTCTCAACTTACTATTTCTCTGTCTCTCTCATACAGTTTTTGAGTGATACAAGCATGTGCAGAAAAATCTAGTGAACACTAAATCGAGTGGTAGTAAAATAGAAATTTAGGCCAAAATCTAAATGACTTTATCGTAATGATTTCAATTACAAAAAAAAAGTAGTAGGAAATGAATATGTGACTCTACAAATCTCTTATAAACATTTATTTTTCTAATCTTTTGATTTTTTTCCCATCGGCCATCGGCCGATGGAGGAGGAAAATAGTCGGCAATCGGCCATCGGCCAACTTTGAACCATCGGCCAACAATCGGCATCGGCCCATCGGCCAACTTTGAACCATCGGCCAACAATCGGCATCGGCCCATCGGCCAAATAGTGCCATCGGTCGAGCCTTAATAAATAAGAAGCAAAAACTTTGAGAAAGCTAATGTTATAAATGCGATGTTAATGCACGCCAAAAATATACTTTCTTAGCTCTTGACAACTTCTTGTTAAGATAAGATTCCAACTCCATATTTTTTATGAAATAGTTATATCTCAATTGCCGTCTATGGGTAGAAAATATGATGACTATTTTCTGTTTCCAATACAGATGTTTAAACTCTCACTAAAAATAGCAATTTTATGCAACGTAAATTTATTTCATTTACAACGTTTTTCGCTTTATTTTCCCACGCTTCTTGAATACAAAACCAAATCGACAACATTGTGATTTTATTAACACTTCAACTTTGACTTGCAATTAATTTACTTCGCCTTATTTTATCAATCAAGAAAATTATGTATTTGTGCTAATAGTGTTTACCACTGATGGAATGAAGGCAGAGTACTCCGAAGTGATGAAACAGTAATTGAGGAATTCACCCATCGTGTGTTGTAATCCCGAAATAAATTTATCAAAGGGAAAGCTTCCAAATGAACCTCATTTGGTAATCCGTTTAACTTACAAGCTTCGTGTCAGTTACCAGATAGATATTGAGTCATTTAAGAGGATTAATGTGTAGTTCTCTGTGCGATGAATACTAAGTGTCACCATTTGGAAAAAAAGTTTTAAAGTAGTCATCATGTGAATATATGTAAGCGGGGAAATTTTGCAGTCGTGGAGTTAGAAATTCTAAAGATATGTTATTTTTTTTAAGTTAGAAAAGCAGGTGATTTATTTTCCTATAAATTCGCTTAAGCATCTTTGCTCTAAGTTTTTGTCATTACATTTTACTTCTAGCCAAATTGGTTTTGATATTTTTTTTTTTTCGCTCAATATATGTTTCTTATACATCATTATTTGAACGATCGTAAGGTTTCTCTTTTCATTCTGATCAAAACGGCCCTTTCTTTAGGCGGCTCACGGGGGCTTAGTTGCCCCCCCCCCGCCCAGACTTTGGGAAATTAATGTATTTACATGTAAGTGGGCGTAGTTTTTGATATTTTTGGGACAATTTGCATTGGGGTAAACTCCCTTTGCCTCCCCCCCCCTCCTCCACCCTTTAAAAGCTCGAAGTCACCCGTCAAATAGATTGATAACAAAGAATTATAACAAATCAAAAATATCTGAAATTAAAGAATATGTAGAAAGTATGCCAATTTTAGTGTCTAAGAACAAAAGCCATGCTCCGTTTAAAGAATCACCCATGTTTTGTCTGTGCTTGTGTTAATAGATAAAATGCCAAGACTTCAGCACTAGTGTGCGAAATATTTATTTTATGGTTAACTGGTGCTGTTTAGCCTATTAACAATTATTTTGCCAACTTATTGTAGGGCCCGTGCAGAAGATGAGATTGGAATGTATCGCATTTTCAGAAAGATAACATGTTGTGGACGTAAAAAAAGCAAATGTTATGTTGTGGTACGTAAACACACACTAGAAAAGCTTGTACAATTCGAAAAAATCATGCTTTATGCACACGTCTTATCTCGGTGAATACTGGTAGTATACAAATGTGAGTTTTTGTATTCGAATTGTTTTGCATGCTTGTGATTTCCCATAATGTAATGTAAAGGACTTGGGGGCTATATAAAAATTCATATTTCATATTTTGTCACTAAAGTAGCACATAGTAGAACTACAATTTTGACGTGTCTGTATTTTTTGATTTAATCAGTCGATCTGTGTATTTGCCTATGCCACTCCAGCACCTAAACGGAGGAACTGATTTCGATTTGATTTTTTTTAAGAGTTGGTCGAGAGTATTCTTAGCTAGGTCACGTCTTCGGATGACATTAATTGACGAAGATATTAACTAAAACCTTTAACACATTTTTCGCGAGTTTTAAAGTAAAAACATGTTTTAAAATTTTAAACAATTGTATCAAAAGAAAAAGAAATTTTCCAGCTTCTCATAGAATGTGTTTGGAACATGTTATATAGAACTCGAAACTCAGTTTTTTATTAAATGTGGTTTAGCCTTAAATTTACGCAATTTTAAACCGATATCCTTGTTTGCTGGCAAGGAAAGAAAACTCTATGATTTAAAATGTTTATCTGTTTCCAGCTTATGATTGTTAACAATTTAAATACATGTAATTGATTAAATACTAATATTTTAAAAGGATTTTCAATTTTTCCTCTTTATTCTGCTTTTGGGACTATCAAATTTTATTAGTAAGGATTTTTTTTTTTTTTTTCGTGTTTACTATGTCATCTGAAAAACAACTAAACATATTTAATTTTAAAATTATTTCCGACCAGTGAAGTTTGTTTTAATATGAGGTCGACAATCAGGTTCGGTTATTTCAAAATTTTTAATTCAATCTCGGTACATGTGGGAAAAAATTAAACATTTTCGACGAAAACTGAAGGCATTGACATTTTCCTTAATCCCTTTGCCGACACGTCACTACGCGTCCATCATAAATACCCAACCTCAAACGCTCAAAATATTAAAAGCTGTGACGCCAGGTGGAAGAATTGCGCCCTTTAACGTCGCCTCCGTAAGTGAGAGGAAATTTCGGAATAACCAGGAGCACACACACACCTCACCTCCACTCATGTCGACGAACTTCGACCTTTCTACGTCACAGAAACTGAAAGCGAAAGCCCATTACGGGAGCTTAAACGGGCGAAAATGGGGAAAGGGAGAAAGTGGAAACTTTTTGAGTGTCAGAAACCGTGTTTCGGGCAGAGTTTGCGGAATTTGATAAATCGAAAACCTTGTGCAATTAGTGAAAAAGGTGCGGGAGGCCCAACAGGTTGTGCAAAAAAGAAAGAAGGAACCGTGAAAAGCCTCATTCTAATGACTAGGTTATTTTGTTTTTTTGTAATTAAGTGGGAATTTCTCAGGAAAGGCGATAAAGAAGAGCTTTATGAAATTTAACATTTTAACCGCAGCTGCTCTCACCTTGAATACTTTGCGGATTTGTTGCTGAAATTGCATTTTTATTTATTTATTTATTTATTTATTTATTTTTATCCTGCTTCAAAAGACTAAGAAAGTGAACTTTGATAATGCAGCTCTCGTTTTCATAAAAATTAGAAAAGAATACAAGAGGTAAAAAATAAAATATATCAAAACTAAACAGATTCAAAAGCAGCATAGATTTTTCTGACACATCAAAATTACGCAACAACATTATGTAATGCGATAGCTTATGCATATGCTCTCGAATTGAATGCGGATTTTGAATTTGTCATCTACTAAAATCAGGATAAAACGTCTCGTGAAAGTCTTCAAACGTATACCTGTTTTTTAATAGTAGTGAGAACTAACTGGGCGAAAATAGCAAAAGAATAGGGGCTCTTTTACTTATTTTACCTGTGTTTATTTAATCTGGAATAAAATTAGGAGTTCCAAAAAACAATAAACAATATTCGAGTTAATAGTGAATTTAAAAAAAATTAAAGTTTAAATAAAGCTGTTCTGCGAAAAGATAGTTTGAAAGTAAACAAATCGTTGCAAAAGAGTTTGATTCTTTCGGGCATTTCATCTGCATTAAATTTCATCTGCACTCTCACAGACTGCTTGACTCTGATTTTCTATTTTTCTGGCCAAGAACGCGGATGACTCTGCCAAATGGCGCATTTCTATTTACATAAAAAGTACCTTTTCGGTGAACGGAGTATAGGTTGATGTATATAAATCCATCGGCTAAACAATGTCAAGAAGTGGAATGATTGTTTCTAACGAAAGTTGCGAAGAAAAATGAAATAAATTTAAGTTATGTGTAGGTTCACTAAATTTATACAAAATTCATTACTTTACTTTTGGGATCATTAGACATAAACAAACTGAAATTAAAATAATAACTGTATATTTTTTTTCGTATTATGTTCTTTTTTTTTTTGCATTAAATATCAACTTTTTTTTCTTGTACAGAAAGGACAGGTATTAAAAGTACCATTAAGCACTCAATACCTCTTGTCCGGGTATTGTTTTTCTTTTTTTTCGAACCATACAATTCGATACATTAATTTTTTCTAAGCATTTCGCCAAATGAGCTATTATGTGTATCTATAAATTTTATTATAAAATCATTTATAATAACATGTAACTCACCTCATCAATCGTCAACTATATGTGGTAGTGTATTAATAAGTTTTAACTAATTTTAACTTATAAAAGAAAAAAAAGGTTTCTTAAGTGACCAATCTTATCCCTTATTACCCCTATGTGCGTCTATCATTCTAGAACATACCCTAAAAATAATTAGGACTTCAAAAGGAATAATTACGTAGGGATATATTTTTGTTAATTTTACCTTTTAAGGTGAGAAGGGACTTTCAGATGAGCAAAAAATTGTCAAAAAATCAGTTTTTCTTTGATGATATTTCTAAAAACTATATGATTGAAATACATGTTATTGCTATTGTAAATAAATAGCTTTATCTTATTTGTGGTGAATTTGTATTAAAAACTAATTTAATAATGAAATATACAACAGTAAAACGGTAAATGTTGATTTTCTCAAAACATAATTTGACTCGTGTTTACAAATTTCATACTGGTCTAGTGTAAAAAATTATTATTTAAATTTGCTAAAAAAAATTTGGCATATACTTAAGAAGTTTGTTAACATTTTGTGGGAAGGAATTTTCTATTTTATTAGCTGTGTCGAATATATTTGCTATGTTTTATTGAAATATGGATATCTTTTACTAAAAAAAATGTAGATTTTAATTTTTTTTTCTTTAATTTTTGCCACAATATATACAAAAAGTACTTTCCAACATTTTATTTTCTGGTATTTTATGTTCCACATTTTGCTTGTCTTTTGTCATTTTGATGAAATTTCAGGCCCGAGGATTAATATAGAAAAAGTTAAAATTCAAATTTTCAATTTAAAAAATTTAATTTTAAAATATTTCAATGAAAATTTTTATATGTGTTAGTGTTAGCAACATATAGCTATGCTGCAAATTTCAAAGAAATTCATTGAAAATTGCCAAAAAAAATGATAGTCCCTTGTCGCCTTAACCTGCTGGAAAGGCTCAACTCGTAATTTTCATCTGAAACAAAGAAAATCAAACATCATGTTTTCGTATATTTATCTTCTATATGCACTAAAAATAACTTTCAAAATGTATAAAATTTGAATGTTTTCCCAGGTTTGAATAAAAAAGTACTTTTGTAGAAAAAAAAATAATTTCAACTAGCTGAAAAATTGAAGATTTTTTTTTGGGGGGGGGGATGATTTTAGTTCAAACAGAAAAAATATAGGAAAATTAAAATTGTGTTTGACTTTTTTGTTTCAGATGAAAAATACGAGTTCGATCTGTCCCGCCGATTGAAAACAGCAGTAGCATGAATGTACATACATGTTCGTACATGTAGTACATACATGTTACACGAATGTGCAAGTGCATACATCCCGTGTTTATACATGTAATAAGATAATTTTAAAAGTTTGCTAGGCTTTTTTTTTCTTTTTAATTAAAAAAATTAACCCAAAAAATCGATTTTTTAAGCTTTCTAAAGCAGGATCCCCTTTAAGTCATAAATAAACATGACCAATTAGAACACGTCCTTTACATTTCGTTCATTGAATTAAATAAAGAATTATTTTTAAGGTTTGTTCAACAAATCTCGTATACATTCCAACTGCAATCTGACATACCTTCGTTTTCTAAAAGATTCTAGAGTCCCTAAGCAACGTTAAAATTGAAAATGTATGATGGTAAATCGAAAGTAGTAAAGTACTTGACCCGCCCTTTTTAACCCAAATGGAATGTTGCAACTTGTCAGATTTCAGAAACATAATTCCATTATGTTCACTTCAATATACTTTCAGTTGACAACCTTTTTTTTTCTCCACATTTCAAAAAAAGAAAATAACTACAAATTCTTTACCTTATGAAAACCCAAACAGACTCACCCTTTTGCCGTTTGACCCTAACCTATGCCTCCTCGACCAGAAACTTTCTTTTGCGTTGTCATGGGGCTCTGACGAGGGAAACAAAAAATCTTAAATGACGACAAGACTTTTGAAAGTAAAGGTCTTAAAATATGGGTGTAGGCATGAGGTACTTTTAAGCCTACAATCCGGGAAGTCGAAATTACGTTCAAGTAAGATTGATTTCACCTAAGCATGACCCATCTATCAATGAGCAATTTCGTCAGGTACTTCGTGAGTAAAAGAATAGATTTACCAGCAACCACCTCCCAACTTCACCCACTTTTACTGCCAACCATTCACTTTCACTGTCCAAAGTGTATCGGAATGTTGTATTTTTAGTTTAATTTTTCACGGTTTGGCAGCTCAGTGTCAAGTAGGGTAAGCCAATAAGATAGAAGTCATGGCTCTTGTGCAACCTGTTGGGCGGTGGGACACTTAACAGTGATACTTTTTTTTACTTTACGAAACTTCGGATCTTTCGAAAATTTGACGTTAAGATTTATGTCCTGTTGTAAATCCAGTAAAATATTTAGGCTAACGGTTAACAACATGAATTGCTTTTCACTCATAAGGCACAGGCACTTCCTGAAATTTGAGATTGCCTAACTGAAAAAAAAAATGGAGAAAATATCTTGTTAGAGTTACACGTAACGCAAGAGGTGAAACATCATTCCGAAATGTAACGGATTGTTCTGTTACAGATGAAAGCGATAAAAAGATCCAAGCGTTATCATTGACGCTTTTTATGTCAAGGCTCTTCCTTAAAAAAGGTGTCTTACGGAAAAAAGTGTCTTTTAAAGAAAACAACTTAGAACGTGGAAAGCTTTTGCCCACAACCACTTACTTCATTAACATGCATCAAATGCAAAGTTCAGCAGTTGTTTTTAAACAAATTAGATGCGAATACATAAGTTTCTGCCTAATCGTAGTGTAAACAATAGAAAACCTAATTATGATTTTCTAATTTTGAATCAATGTTATGATGTAAAATAAAGAGAAACAACTATTTTCTAATTAAAGGTAATATGTTTTCCTTTTGTGATTTACACAGAAAAGCCGTGTGTAATGAAGCTTAACAAATCATTAGAGCTAGATATTCCTGACATTACTAAGTTATTTGAGAGCTCATAGGTGATAAATAAAAGCTTCATATTGTACAATATAAGTTCCAATGGTACAAAGGATCACTTTTGCACCACTTTTTGTTTAAAATTGAATTTCTGTAATTTCGGTTTATCTTTGAAAACGTAAAATGAAGATTTCTAAAAAATACAAACAAGAAAATGTTCTAACAATGCAATTTAATTTAAAATTTTTCCAAGTGCTGAAATTTTTTAAAAATTGTGATTTCTAAATTATAACCAATAGCTGTAAGAACTTCTAAATTATAAACGGCTAGAAAACTTAAACATTTAAAACAATTTAACCAAAAGTACCTTTACTTCGAAATTCCGTTCGCACGGAAGAATAATATTGGTCAAACACAAGCAATAAATCGTCAAATAAATACAAAATAATTTACACGTTCTGTGATTAATTCCTGGTATATTAATCGGCATATTTCGGAGAAAAGTTTTATCTGAAGTTACATTAATTTAGTTTTGACACAATGATGCTAAACCTACGAATTTCACAAGTAATTTTAGTTTAATTTATTCCTGAAAAGGACTTTTTGATGCACGAGTTAAGCAATTGTATCGAAGAAATACAAAACATAGTTACTACATTTTACGTTGTCACAGGTAAAAACCAACATTTAGAAGTAAAAAAAAAAACAATATAAGTTACCTAACCATGCTTTAAAGCTCAGAAAACCTTTAGATACAGATCTTTAACACTACATGGAGTACATAAAACTTTAAATATGAATAATATGAATAATATAAAAAAGTAATGAGCTGTGGAGTGCATGAGTTTAAAGTTAAGTTTGGCTTTAGTCGGTGACATTGATAAAAATAACTCCCATTTTTGAGTTCACCATTTTCGTCAGAAATATATGGACAAAAATTGTCTTACATTCTAACATTAAACAAAATATTTCATAAAACTAGCTTCAATTTTCGCATCACAGCAACTTCTAAATAGGATTTTTAGTAAATGACTAACACTACACCGTAAATGAAATATTTTATCGTAAGATCAAAGTTCTTAGTTTAATGAAAAAGTAATTTAAATAAGCTAAATAATTAAGCAAAGTTTTAATCTGTGTGACAAGTAATAATCGTGATAACTAATGGATGGACAAAGATTAATTTCCTTACATTTCAACATTAAACATTACATTGTATATAATACTTGCTTCATTTTTCTCATCATAGCAGTTTTACGATCCGAATATACCGTAAATTTCTTACATCATAAAGGAAATTTATTACCAAAAGATCAAACCTCTTAATTAGTAACATTAATAAACCCATTGCAAAATGCTTCGAAAAGTATCGGACACATAACACAGTTTCTTACACCATCAAATCTAAACACAAAAAAAAGCAATTTACTTCCCGTCTCAGCATTTCATTTGAAAGACAAATTGTCGAATGGGCAACCAACTAACATGTCCTTTTCAGTACGAGATCAAATGTCAGCTAACGGAAATACGTCTTCCGAAGAACTGAAAAGGGATATTAAACCATACCTCACCTAATGCGAACACACCTAGTGGTAAAAGATATAACAAGCCCATGTCCAAATGGCCTGTAACTAAGTTGACTTTTAAACTCTACAAGGAAAGGTGTGTCACTTTTTTAATCATAGACACACTCGCTTTCCTTCTCTATTGGATCACCGCAACAAGAGATAATGGCAAGGTTTTGCTTTAGAAACTGCAGTTTACGGAAGTGTCTCAAACATCAATCACCCTTGTTCCGGAAGGTTTGTTTTGCTAAACAGTAATGTCGTTAGAACCTTATTTAAAACTCATGCTCAACTCTTAAAAAGAATCAGCCGAATAATTTACCTCTTGAAAATGCATTCGCCTGATGAGGTAGTATCTTTGTTGCTATATTCATTACCCTCGTTCGTGCTTGACGGTATTTATGGGGAATGAGCTTGTCAGTCTTTTTCGATGGTTAATATCCCTCTCATCGTAAGCCGCATAATAATTTCATTAAATTTAATGATTGCTTTTGTAAGAGTGTCTGGTTATCGTAACAACCCTCGTAGCTATTAACAAAAAGATGGAGAATTAAGGTAACGTATTAAATTCTTAAAATTCATCCGAGTTCAGTAAACTTTACCTTAGTGTATAATGCGGAAATCAGTACGAAGCGGAAGCTCTAAAATTTCTTTTGAGACATATGATGGCTTTTTATCTCTGGACGTTTGAATATATAGTGTATTCTGACCAGCATATGGTGAAATTGTAGATTCAGGTTCGTTTTTCATTCAATAAAAAACAAAGTTTTCAGTGCAGCAGTAATATTAATTTATTTAAACCACAATGTTAGTTAACAAGAAATGCACGTGCCATCACCAAATTACGCAACATCGTGTAACAAGCATAACAGCTGTCGGTAGCATCCAACGGCATCGTCTCTTGGTTTTGCTTGTTGGTGCTTCTGTACTAAATGTATTTCCATTAAGTTCCAGTGGCTCCGAGCGTTCTAGTGGTTGTCTTAATCAATAGAATCTGAAATAAAAATTATAAAATTAACGTGTTAAAGCAAGTGGCCAACAATTAATTTAGGACTTGAAACATAAAAAATAGTTGAGAAATATGGAAACTTAATTCAAATTATACCTATTTTATGTACTAGGTTGTCCCAAATGCTCTTAAACAGCAAAGAAAGCGTGTCAAGACTTTTTTGGTTTGAAGCTGCCTGATTGGATCATGCAAGATCTGAAAACTTTCAGATCAATAGCACAGAGTCTTGGAAGAAGACTATCTTTATTTTTATTAATATCTTTTAAGTTTTACTTTTTCTTGGCAAGTAAAATCTCAATTTTTTGCAAGTGTTTACGAACTTTTGGGATAATTTAAAAATACGAATAGAAAACAAATCATTACAATAATAACAAGTAGAAAACATTAAAACCTATAAGGAATGAAATTCGTACAGCAACAAAATTTATGAGAAGATACAACAGGAAATCATACATTCTGGCTAAAAGTCTTAACTAATTCGTATTGACAGCATAGTTATTTTATTTTTCCTTGTTTTCCTCTCCCTTCTCGCAAGAAACTAAGTTACTTAAAGAGATTTTTAGGGAATTATCCTGAAATATTATGTACATTATATAAATATAAACATTATAATAATATTATAAAAATAATAAAATTAAGCTTGAGCGGATTCAACAACGTGTGTATCAGATGATCTATCAAATAGTTTTTCTGCATGTTGAAGAAGAAATTCTGCAAAGAAATTGTTCAATTTTGATTGGATGCATTAAGACAATGGATTAGTGTTTGACATAATTGCATACTTACAAGAAATTGTATTCAAATACCTCCCATGCTCATGTAAACTAATAATAATAATCTACTAGTTCAGTTGTTTGAAATAAATGGTATCGGATTATATTTAAAATAACGTTTAATATTTAATTATCTGTACTCGGTGTTTTACACTTAAATAAATAAAGCGTCATGAGGTACAAATATCTATTTATTCAAGAATATTTTAATGACTTCAGGTAAGTTTCGAATTGCTTTTTCACTTGGCAATGCAAGTTACATTTCTGCTTCGCCTCACAAAACCCGCTGCATGCATTAGTACGAATCATTTGTATAAAAAAAATGTTATCACTTTGAGTTTTCTTACTTTGAATTTTTACTCGAATAAAAAGGAATTTTAGATTAATTACTCTGGCAACATGCTTACTTGTCTCTTTCTATCTTATATATCCATTAATCTGCCAATTATTATCAGATACCTAAAATTTATTCAGAATGATTGTGATAACAGCAGAGCATTAATAATTCTATCTGTAAGTTTTTAATTAATTGTTGTACTAGTACAAGTAACGAACGACCAAAATGAAGGAAATTAAAGTATCAAAACATGTAAATCTAAGAAATTGATTGCATGATCTGAATTTTTTTACATCAGTTTCACAAGGTCTTGCAAAAAATATTATTACATGAGATACCTCTTTAGCTATCTTATTGCAACGCATTTCACGAATATAAGATTGAAAACTTTTCTTTTTGCCATATTTTTAGAGCAGAAAAAAGAAGGGAAATGTGGATTAGAGTGAGAGATTTACGTGTCTTGCGTTTTATTGAACTGCCTGAACCAGTTAGCGGAAGAGATCTGGACTTAAAGACAGATCGTTTCAGATTTTTAGCTATTTATTTATTTTTGTTTATTTTATTTATTTACAACACAGATTTCGAGTTCATGTACTTGGTCACACAGGACCCGTTTATGAACCCGTGTCCCATATGACAGATACATAGCATGGGACAGAGTTTACACTCACGGAGAAGGAAGTTACAATCAGAGCGAGGGCGGGAATAAAACCCACCGCCCCGGGATTACGAGAACGACGCGCACCCAAACAGCCACTTTTCAGATGATTATCAAACTCTTCAAATTCGATACATATGATTCAAAACGCAAAAGATATTATTTTTACATTACAATCTTAAGTTTCACACATCCACTGTTATTATGGCTAAAATTGGACAATCCATGAAGTGATAGTCTTTGTTTCAAAGCCCTGCCACCATTACACCCCAAGTGTGAAATGGGTTAAGAAAATTTCGATTTAAATGCCAACGCAAAAATATGCATTCATTCTTACAAAAATATTTGAAAACAGATATAGTTTAGGTATTTTTAACAGCATCAAATGTAATTTCATTTGTAGCTAAAAGCACATGGTCCATGCTTCTTGCATTTTATTTCTTTTTGAACTTTTCATTATTTGTTTCTTTTAGTTACTCTTTTCTTATTATTTTGGGAAGAGGGAAAACTGCTTTCCAACTGACAATTTGGGATAACTCGAGGTCCGATTACTCGAATATTATTATATATAACTCGAATTTCTTTTTCCTTGTCTTCCATTTCATGTAAATTTTCCTATATATCTCGAAATTTACTTCTTTTAACTTGTTATGTGTAGATAAATCTCCCAAATATTATAATTGAAACAAGGAATGCTATGAATCTCTATGAGAAATTAGTTGGAAAGATATTTACGAAGTTGTGCAATTATGTGGAAGATCAGTTTCGAAAACATTGTTTTGGATAAACGCAAAGAAAAGTCTTGCAAATTTTCATGACATTTTTGTACATTACAAACAATACCAGTGTCATTATTTTCCTCTTTAAGATTTTATCTGTTTTGAAAATGAATTATTTAAAGTACATTGCATATGCCAGCCATCTAAAGTGCACTACATTTGCTCTCTGCGGCCTCTCCTTGTGTGGGCTTTTCGAAGATAATTACCTACTTTTGCAAGTCCGTTTTAAAGGACTTGAGGAAAAAGAAAGGGCGGTGTGCTTTTAACAAGTGTTCCATTGAACACCCAGCAGGGGTGCAGCGTCTTTAAGGTCAGAGCGTTAATTGTGGAGGTGGGAAACGTTCGTTGGTGAAAGCGTGGTGAAAGTATGAATGTGCCGCTTATATTGAAGCTAACCAGAATGTGGGTCGAGGGTTGTGTGGTCAGTAGTAGTATAAAGTGGCAGAGTACATTGTTGACGTGCTAGATCTGCTGACGGAGACGTGATGCATAAACGTGCCTTATTTTTTTGTGGATTTTTTTGTTTTGGGCGTTTTCTCTTTGACGGTAAGGGGAGCAGAGCAAAAAGCTGGTACATAGGTGGGACGGAATTGATTGTACAGGTTCTCGTGTGATAGTGTGAAGAGGAATTGTCTATGTGTGTGCTGTTCTAATGGCACCTGATATGTGTTTGTAGAAAGTGTGCATGCGCTCGGGTGTTGAAGGTAGAGAGGTAGAGATTATGTAGTTTGAGTTCTATATGTAGTTTGCGCGCTTTAATGGCTTTGAGTAGTGTTAGTGACTTATTACCAAGGGAAAAAAGCGTGACGTCCGCGAGAAGACTGTGTGAGACAGGGGTGTGCTCGTAAGCCGAGGTTCTTGATTGTATGGACGTTGTGTGTGTGAGAGAGTTTTAACCCAAACCAGAGGATTATGCACTAGCTGTAGCAACCTAGTCGGGTAGAGAAAGTCAATAAAGATATTATGATATCGCAGAGGTTCGTGAGTATTCGTTTTGGTTGGAAGTTGGGATTGGGGTGCTCGAGATGGGGATGGGATGTTATATCGCAGATTATTAGCCGATAAAAAATGGTTGCAGGAAAAGCGCGAGGGGAGCTGCGGATGTTGAGAGGTTTAGACATGGATCTGTGAAAAGCATGATAAAGGATCTGGCAGCGAGATTGACGTAAGAATAGGGCTGCTCGGTGAGACGCGCAGCTGGTCGATGTGACTCATGTGTGTGTCGCGAATGTGTGTGTTGCAACGAGCGCAAGTATGAGAGTTGGATCAGAGAATTGATGTGTCGTGAGTTGTATGGTTAGAGGTGAAGACAGGGTACGGACGATGGCATGGTGTGAGTAGGCGCGGATAAGTAATAGTGAGTGTATATTTATGTGCGAAAAGTGTAAGGAGAGAGTGCGGTGTGTATAGTAGACTGTTGACGTGCGTCTCACTGAATGTGGAGTGGGTGGGGACCGAGCGCGCTTGTGTAGTTCCTCTGTGCGAATGCATGCGAAGAATAGCAGCGTCGCATGGTCATGGTGTGAGGCTGATAGTAGGCCTATTAAGTCTGGGTGTGGCTCTGGAGTGTGGGAGATTGCTCGAGCATTGGGTCTATGCTTGATACTCCACGTGTGGTAGGTGACTCTGTTGTTCGACACCAGAGGTAGTCGGTGACTCAGGGCTGTTGACACCATCTTCAATCGAAGAAGCGGGCGTCCCAGAGTCAATGATTATATCCGTCATCACATGTTCGGATTGTGGTTATCTAAGTATATCAGGACACAGTTAGTGGGTATAGGCTCAGGGACGAATGCTAGTGGTAGCGATCCTGCTCTGATATAGAGGTGTCGATTTCTTGGGGCTGAGTTCTGTTGAGCCTGTTGGCTGACCTGGGGCGTTCTTGTATACAGTCTCAGAGGTTCTAGTGGTTTGTGTCTCTACTACGTTATATCATATTGAGATTGCACGATAATCCTATGTAAGTAGGTGTGGAGAGGGTGTGATATCAGGACCTGTGGTCTCTGGTCAGTACTCTTTCTGTTGCGGTGCCATGAGTCTGGTTTGGGGGCCGGTGCCATAGTGTGTCGCCCGTGAATACGAGATTAGTCGTGTGAGTAGCGAGTGTCAATTGTATGTTGCCAATGAGTCTGCGCCAAACCATATAGAGTGTGGCATTCTCTAATGTGCAGTGCGCTTGTGGGTAGCGTTGGGGTTAGCCACAGTGATACGCGTGGTCGCGTCTTGGAGGGCGTGATCTTTAGTTCTTCCACGTCGTGATCGGCGCACAGGTTTCCACGGTGGGGTTATGTCGGAATGTCACTATCGGTCGGTGTGTAGGCCGAACGAGGAATGCGGTATCGAGTGAGGCTCTCTGATGCAACACGGAGGAGCGTGGATTGTGCCACGAGTGTCAGTGCGCAGGTCGCACGCATTTCTACGATCTGTGTGTATCCTGGCACGCAGTCCATCAGCCGGGTTGGTGATGTCTGTCTAGCGTGTGAGGGTCCCGATTAGCAGTTTCGCATGAGCGGGTGTATCAGCGTGAGGCGGTCTCGGTTGAGATATGTGTGCAGTGTGGTCCTTCTAATGTAGTTCAATAAACGTGTCGCGGTCGAGGTGACGATGATTCAGTAGTACGGGGATTCACTGAGGTCGTATGAGCGACATATGAGGCACTGGTTCCTGCCGTCAGGTAACTATTGTGCAGGCTAGTGGGGAGCTATTCAACACCTCAGACTACTACTATAATGTCACCTATATCGTGGGGTATCACTGCCAGCAGTGAGCATTATCGGTGTGAGTGTCCGTCGCGATCAAGTCGGTCTCTGACGTCTCTCAGCGGATGGTCAGCAGCCTTATCGAGCCTACTGGCAGAAACATCTGGTCTTACATGGATTCTCATGATGGTCCTCAACAACTGTCTTGCCCTGCAGGGGCGAGGCCGCTATGCAACCTGGTGCTTGGTGGCGAGACCGTATGGGTGATCTGAGAGCTGCTCTGATTTGACGCGGTATGGTCGAGTCAAGTCCTGCCGCTTGCTGCGAGGGGTGTTCGCGGGGATGGACGCGCGTAGGCCGTGCTTGAGAAGAACTAGTACCTTCTATACTATCCTTGTGTGATAGCTATTGTCCTTCTGTTGTGCTTGACTTGGGGGTGCTAGATGGATACATGTTGGCCTCCTAGTAGTCGACACTGTTAGCGCTGTCTGAGCTGTGGGAGTCTATCGCAAGACTCTTATTTTGTCATCCTTCATAATGTGAGTCAGGGCAGTGGGAGTGTCGGAAACCGAACATGACAGCCTTGTATGCCCGCGCATGAGATTCGAAGCTAGTAGGCAATTCGTCTAACAGATGCTATCTTTGAGCTGTCATCTATATCGACGGGCGGTGCGTGCTTCGAGTCGTTGATCATACTCAATTTAGGGCATAACTCGATGTGACGTGCGTAGCTGTGAGCGGTATAAAACTGGATGTTGATCACATATAGATACACTGTGTATCTTGGATCGTTGTCAGTGGGGGATCGCCTTTCCGATAGGATGTAGATTGGCGAGTTTGTCGTAATTTGGTGTGAGGTACTGAGCACAGGGTAGTTAGTCTTCTGTCGGGAGGTATCGATGAGAATTGCTGGTATCTCATATTGTGAGTGGGAAATTTGTACATGCACTTACTTCTAGATATGGGTGAAGGTCTCTCTTCTATAGGAGAGACAGGATGTATAAATAAGATAGGGTTTTGGTACGGTAGCGAGAGAGATTGTGGTGGCGATATGTGAGGTGGGTTAGATGTGTGTGTAGAGGATGTGATGATGTTTTTAGTGTGTGGTATTGGAGATAGTTGTTACTCATGGAAAGGGTGAATAGGTGTATTGTGTTAAAGAAATCACTATAGTGTTTTAGGCTAATAAATCTAGTTGGTCTCGGGAGTGGGGAAAGGAAGTCAGTAGAGGAGATACTCTGTATCTTTGTCGCGGACAGGTGAGATGCGCGACTTATACACAGTAGATGTGGGCAAGTGTAGGTTGCAATATCAAGTTGTATAGCGTTTTTTAATTTTTGTTTTGAGTCAAACCAGAGATGCGATGGATTAGCAAAGTAGAGATTTTTGAAACGTTAGACAGATACAGATACATTTCTGGCGAGCGCGCGCGATAAATATTCTATACTATTATCAGGATGTGAGCGACAAAAACGAGAAAAAATGAAAAGTGACTAGTCACGTTTATTAGCATTATAAACACATTCAACATTTGTTTGCCAATAAACATTTCGGGAGCGGTAGCGGTTCTATTAGACAAAAAACAACACCTAATTCAAAATTACAACAGCGCGCCCAACCTGAGCAGACACACTACGGACCTAACTACTTTTTGTGGTGCAATTAGTATCTACAGAATATGATTGATAAAATTTTATATTTCAAAAGAATATCTGGTGTTATTACCATAGTTCAATATTCTACAAGCTTAAACCTAGTTACAAATAAAAACATTTTAAGATAAGCAAAAACTGAATAATCAAACTTTATAAGATATCATACAGATGCGTGGCTATAACACAGAAATACATAAGACTCTGATACACAGACCATTTTGGGTATTCTAGATTTGCACTCAACGAGTATTTGCACAGTCTACTAATTTATTTGCGTGTTACATGGGTTGAGTTTGCTATATGACGCTACTTCGCATAACACAACACACTCCACAACCGTCCCAATACGTTCAATCTAACGGAGACACGTGGCCCCTTACAGACAAACTGCGACCTACTTGCCCAGATATTTTCTCATCACTTTTCTACATGATGAACTATATAAACAACATTATTTCAACTTATTTCACACAACTACAGACTTGTCAGCATTCTATCTATTCCCTCGCCTAAACATGATATACATGTCTGGCGACATTCTATCAACATTCAAAATCTAAACACAGCAGTCACACAGTTATTTTTACGTACTCACATATACCGATGTTACTACTGCATCCAATTGTAGTCAAAACTCTCACACCTATTTCACGATGCTCTACACTACGCTCAAACGTAAGTTAATGCATGAGTCTGTAATCAACTACCTTGAACAAACAATCTTTCTGCGCCACAGAACATCGAGATTCTCTACAGATGCAATCTTACTAGATTCTGCAACTTGTTATGAGCTACTTGGTAGAGTATTCTAATATATCTGCGACTCTTAATCATTTCTTTTTTTCTTCTTCCATATAATACCTTAACATTGTCAGTCTTTACACACATCTATAACTACAAAATATCACTAAAATAGAGATACGAATATATCCGATTGAGATTGATAATCAAGTGCATCACTTCTCTTCATTCTTAGTCTCTTAGATGGGTCATACGAATAGAACTCTCTGTACACATCTTTTACCTTAGTCTCTATACAGTTCTAATTACACGACGTAATATTAAATTTTTTGCCTGCAACTCTCCTCTTATCTTTTGAGGGAAAGCTTCACGTAGCTGATTCGTGGAGTAGTCTCTAATAACGAACAGAACGTTAATATTCTCTCCGTCATATCTCAAGCATTCTTTACGCGAGTAACATCCACATTACGTGAACGCTATGTCGTCAACCAAGAGAACACCATACACATCATCTGTATATATTTCACTCTTCCCAATTAATGCGTCTTTCATATGAGTCCATATGACATTAGATGAACCAAAAATGTATACAACCGAGAGAGTGAAGCAATCGTCAATAGTATTCTCAATATCTTCTCTCACAAGAACTGAGACAACTGCCTATCTTATCAACGGATAGTATACGAGAGGCGACAACAAGAGATAGACAGAGTAATCTTAGATACCCAACTACAATTTCGAGCCGTTCTCTTCCTATCGTCTCTAGGGCCTTTCTAATATGGTCATAGAGAGATATGGACACAGTCATATGATATCGTTTATAATTTAAGCGGAAATTGTATATCCTAAGAAAGCGAAGGTGTAGTACGCAAGAATCATGATCGCTAATTAGTTGCGACGTATGTGTTACATGTCATTCATTTAAGTTGACTTAGACTGAGGAGACTTACATATGCTTTCTGATCTATAATCCGATCTACAACTACTTACACTCATCATTCGTAAGATAATGAGATCAGGGGGGGGGGGGGGAAGTGAATCTATACAATTATATGTCTTATGCAGTTCTAATAATTGTTGCGCGATATGAAGCGCAGAACCGATAGACACATCGAATTGCGATATACAGCATCAATCTTAAGCTCTCGAGCACAAACAGGACAAAATTGTGGCCGAGCGAGTGACGAGTTTATTGATTGTCGAGATATACGAGATCAGATCTGAGCACAAATGAGAGAGATCAATCAACATGTATCTTGCTGATCGGAAACATCAGAGCACTCTCATATACAAGAGAATTAGAATTAGACAACTCGACAGACATCGAGATACATTAGTCAGCGAATGACGTACAGTCAGGTTTTACATAACAGAGTTTACGAGGCCTGCGATCTTGGGATAGATATACGATTACATTTTATGTCTAGGTAGAGTGACTCGTGCATAATACTCATATCTATTTCGTACTTTGACTGTAGTAAGCCGAACTCACTCTGTAGCTCTTCACAGAAACTGCAATCTAGTCTAAGAGTTATAAATGAATCTATATAACAAGATTACATATTATATTATTAGAGGAGAAAAAAAATTAGACAATGTCAGTATTTGACACACACATTAAGAGTATTTGTCAAGAAGAAATGGCATCGTACAGTTTTCTCTCTTTGTAAGAACATGCACAGTAAGTGAATTAAACTTCGGCAGACAAAATAGATTGTCAGATAAGTGTCAGCGTCATAATCACAATCAACTGTTGACGTTTGAGGTAGTCTTATGAATTACACAAAAATAGTCAGAGATCGCTCGAGATTGAAGCGCAGTGTACAGCATAAGACAGACTGCTGGTTAAGTATATCAAATATACATGACCTCGCGTTTCGGAGTTCTTATTAGTCTACCTATATAGATATCTACATGACAGAGTTCATAGACACTCTTATGACAATGAGGAACACTTGCCAGTTTTCTATAATCTATTAAAAGCTTACTATACATGTATACTATCAAGCGAACACAGACACAAAAACAGTAGTAATTCAATTTCAGGCACAGATCACTCAGTAAAGTGTGATAGCCAGTATTTTGAAGAAGAATTAAGTGGGTTAGAGGTATACAAACCCCGACCGAGCGACTTGATTACAAAATCTACTAAACAGCGCCGGTTGACAGAAAATGCTTTCATTAGAGGTTATGTCTTCTCATCCTATTTCCCTGACTAGTAGAATTATTACTTGTGCGCTGCGATTACTTACTTCTCTAGCTAGCTCTACACATCATATATTCGTACTTTGGAAACTGCATTTGAAGGATGGGTTATAGGGGGGGGGGGGGGGGTTCTATATTAGTGTCATGAGGTTAATACTGAATTAGTCTATTTATAACGAGATGTCGCGCGTTGTCTGTTGACACGTACACGAGATTGATCATTTAGTTGATGTATATGTTCTATCTCACTTCAACTGGTATTACTGTCTCTTATTTTCCAAGTGGTAGATGGGATTGTCAATTATGCGATCACTAGACAAAACAAGAGTGAGTTATTATTTCTAAGCAAGTATTTCAGCGGACCTTTCTCATGTTCTGTTCAAACGATGTGTCAGAATACGCACTAATCACTACTTCAGCGACTACACATCACACCACTCTTGTAACGATTTATCTTCTCAATACAACTCCTGCTATACGAATACAAAACTGAGAGCATCTATACTCATGATCGCTTCCTCTCTCCTAAGCATAGGAATACATATATTCATACATCATCTCTGCGCCTTCAGAATTGTTTAGATAGCATGTGAGGCCCTACAATTTAGCTTGATAGAGCGACGTGAGGCATAGTACATGACATATGAACTCAGACCTTATATCGATAAATCAGAGCATATCTAGATCTAATAATGGAATCGAGCACAGAATATTTACGGTTGCAATATTCTTAATCGCTGTAGTATCGCTACTGTCACATTTATGTGAGAGATGTTATGTCAAAGTCGAAATCGATAGTATTTAGTTCTAAGCAGCCATCATACACAGACGCAATCGTGAATGTCAGCATATAAAGAACGAATGAAGTTGCAATAAGTTGGCTACATAATAGAACATACACATCCGTCTATATGAGCTCTCTCTCTTTTAGAGCCGTACACTAAGCTCTATCTACTGATAACGATAATGTATTGTCCATTCCGAGTTTTCTCTCGCGCACTAACGTCTGTCGAAGACAAGTATTCACTTAACGATAGGTACGGTAAATTCGACTTCACGAACCGCGCGCTCCTTGTTATAACGGCAATGAAACGTACATTACCCTCATATAGAAAATGCACCTTACAAGGGTGTATATGGTAAATCGACTGAGAGAACACGAAGGAGGATGTGATCACAGTGTCAGAACATCAATCAATGTGCAAGACTGATGATTCAACCATGTAGACTGGACTGCGCGTACACAGCTATCATGTGCAACTGCACATGATGTTCTGAACGAGATGGTTCACGGTAAAGAAGGAAATCGCTGGCTCTCCGACACGCATTCGATGAGAGTGTGAACAGGTAGTCAGTCCAGAGTAGAGATGACAGTTGCGAAGAACGCGAGGCTGCTACGGTAGATTCTTGATTGCGTTTGGATTTACTCACGCCGCGACAAGTCTGGAGTCGGTTGGAGGAAATCTTGGATCTTTCTTTGTCTCGAAAGGATACCGTTCGTGAAGTCACGGTGTAGCGCACAATGCCATCATTTGCGCGTGGCACGTGCGCGTGCGTGGAGCGCGCGGCGTGGGGATGCACCTGTGTCGGAGTGGAGGCGCGAGGGGGGGGCGCGTCATTGTTCCGCCGGAGCTCCGACAACGAACAATCACGAGGATCCAAGCATCTCTGACGAAGACTTTTACACAGGTGTGTATGGTATCGGCAACTGAGCAAGGGAGTTTGATCAAACGCGTCGCAAAAATTGTTCCCTATCTAAGCTAGATACCAGTAATGGACTGTGCCATTAGACACTGCGTGCATCAGAGCATAACAGACTGCGCAACGTTATGAGAGGTATTCGAGGAAATGCGGAAATGCGAGCCCCGACAGCTGAGAGCGTGAGTGGCAAGGCATGACAGGCAACCAGTCGTAGACCGTTCTCGCACCGCGTCTTGAATTCTCCGTGCGTGATCAGATCGGATTGTCCCAGACGAAGCTAGTCGGACGGAGCTCCTGCAATGTCAGCTGGAGTATACGCGTCCGAAGTATGAGCAGAACAAGATTGCGCAAGTCGCTACGCTAACTGGCTTGTCTCCGAACGGGTCCGCCCCACGAAGCGCGCAGATCTAACTTGCGCCAGGTAATGGTTCGAGTTGGGCACTCGGTTACTACGTGTGCCATGACACACTCACTTCGCGCACCGCTACAAGCACACTCTAGCACATTTGACCTCGTACTAGTCACAGGGACGCTCACCACACGACGGTCTAACACACAGCGTGCACTATGGGACCAGTAGACTGAACGTGGTACTGGCGAGCAATGGGCAGGGACACCCGTAATCCGCTCTACCTCATTCAGGATCGATGCACTCCCAATTGCTTCTATTGTATGTCAGCAGATAGCGTCAGCGAGCGAGACATACGAGGTCGCCCAGTGGCCTGAATCAGTAGCCGAATCGGCAGACAAGCACTACAGTCAGCTCCGGACAGTAGACGTGTAGCTGAACTCACTTTCCTAGACCGCACCGAGCGCACAACGTGGCTACACTGGTTATCTGGATGTCACCGAGTGATAAATTTCATATACAGGGGGGCGGATGTTGTGGGGAGCGGGGGTATTGCAGTAGCGATATCCGTATCAACCGTTTAATCATAATGCAACTACTTCGGGCACGCTGAACTGGCCCAACGAACGCACTCATGTTAAGTGCATCAATGTATACATGCTGGCGGCCATATGTGTGTGACACCCGGCAATAGCCGACACAGGATGCCATCTGCCTCAGCGACACAAATCTGCAGAGCTATAAATTAGAAATGCTAATCCATGCTTTCTGCAGATGCAGTCTTACTCGAATCCCGGTGCATCCTCACAGCTGCTTCGACGCGCCCCTACATGCATCGTACGAGGTGTACAGTGATGTCTTCTCCTTATCGTCTCTAACTATGAGACGTATTCGTCTGACTTCTCGTCAGCGCGCTCTAAAATTTGCTTGAAATTTATCGAGCGAACATAAGCAGTGAGTCACTTATCTAGTTTGCATTTGCGATCGCCGTGTTAACAAGAACTCTGTCCTACTTCTTAACCAAGCGTCTCTCGACGATTCAGATTAGGTACTGAACTGAGTGCCAATAAATGGTTGACCACATACGTTGGATGTTGCATTTTGTACACTGTCAGCACAGTCCTGTATCTATCAGTCCAAACATCAATCTGCCAGCAGCTATATATGTATTCTCCTATGCTTAGTTTTTACGTCTCGATTCTACTTCTAACATGCATATGAGCCGTCTTTGTTTTTTTGCATACGTTCTTTGGATGGTTGTAACCTTACACTCTTTTAACTAACATGACGACGACCCGTAGACACTACTTGTCGAGACTAAACTTTATGCCTACAGATATATATTAGTAACTCTTGAATAAGAAACTATCAATTCTTTTACATTGATTCTCTTACTACATGTCTGACTCGCTGCAATTATCTTTACGCGTGTTGGTACAAACACACATCTAATCCTCCGAAACTCTGACACAACGACTCTCGGTTACTCTGGTGGCTGCCTGTTTCGGTTTATGTCTCTTTTTTTTTCTGTGTTAAAAAGAATAAAATAAGTTAAAAACAAGACAAAGGAAAATGTATATAAGAAGAATAACATAATCAAATCACATTTGATCCAGAGACTTCTAATTAAATCTCTTTCTGTATCTGATTACAATCAAATTAGAGTTTCTCCTCTATCTTTAATTTGCAAATTTGTGTAACTAACAGCTAATCTGAAATTTGTTCCATATCGAGTAATCTCATAAATCCGGTAATAATGTAACATTTTGCTTGTTTATCAAAGATATGTAGAAAACAAAAAAAAGACTAAAAAAAAAAAAAAAGGACGTATTTTGCGACAATCAGATAACCGTATCGCTGATCTAGACTAAGATGGCAATGCTTAACACTCTCACGATAAAATGGTATCAGGATCTCTGTTCTATCCACGAGTAAAGGAGGTCTATGACTGATACTTTCTGTTTCAACACCTAGACGATACTTTCTTCGAAACTAGGTACATAAAGATGCACCTACTTATTCCACTCGATGACTGCTAAGAGTTTCAATGCGTAACACATTGTTAAGCGTTAGCGAGCACCACATGCGTCGAGCCTCTTTCATCGTTTTTTCCTATAAAAGTCCCTCTTTCAAAAATATTTAAACGGAACTTGTCATTAAGTAAGTAATAGGTAAATTACTATAATTAATACTTAAAGAAAAGGGAAAAGCCTACACACTAACATTATAGGATATCTAGTCTTCTACCTAGAAGGCCGGGCAGATCCGGGCGTAGGAGCAAATGTAGTCACTTTTCTACCTGTGATCACTAGCACATATTCTAATGTAAATGTTAAGTATAGATACAATGCACAATATTCAAAAGCAGAAAAAATCTTTAAAGAGGAAAATAGTACTGACATCACACTATCGCGTGGTAATTTGATATATAATTCGTAATATGTAGATGTACGTTTTAGAAAATGTCATTGAATAATTTGCAAGACTTTCATCTATACTGTATGCTTTTACACAATGCAAAACAATGTTTTCGAACAACAATGATCTTACACATAATTGCACAAACAAGGAACTTTCGTAATATAGCGGATTCCGCGTACCCACGTCGACATTTCTGCATTAGAGCTATAATCGCATGAACATTGCTTCTTGTTTCAATTATAATTATGACAATGGAGAGATAAAGCTTTCTTCCATCTACGACATTAACAATTTAAATTCAGTACAGTAAATTATGCGCGCGTTATGTATCTATTCTAGTTGCGAAAACTATTCTACATGACAACGAACTGGTTCATAAACATAGACAAGGGAAACATGAAAAACCCAATCAGTGAGCTTATACTACAGTGTCTAGCGAACTATCGGCGTGTTCATCAGTGGAACACCTATCCTCGAGTTATAAAAGCCAAAATTGTCACGTGAGAGGAAACGGCAAATTTTCCTTTTTCCTCTAAGTCTCTCTTAAATTACACGCAAATAGCGATAACATGAATAAGGTCAACAATAGTAGAAGATAAACAAATATATATCTGAATACGAGTATAAAGCCACAGCAGCGGAAAATAAAGGGTGACTGCAAAGCTAATGGAGAGCATAGATGCTTTTCGTAGCTACATATTCTAGATGAAATGTAGCATTGTGCTAGTTATGATTTAGTAACTATTAATACTAATTAAAACTATTATCTCTTTGTTTAGTATATTTTGTTCCAAAATATTTTTGTTAAAAGATCTTTAAGGAAAGCAGGTATATTAGGAATCGTTGGACACTTGATAAAATCGATTAAATTGGTAATTGTCTTTAGACTACGACATCTCCAGATTATCAAACAACTTGTTGGCTATTAGATGAGTGTGCAGGATGTTGCAAGACTTTTGCTTTTGACAACAGAAGTAAGTTGAACTCCAAAATCTCATGCATCTCACTTCGAATGACGTAGTTGTACCCAAATTTAGTTTATCGCCAATTCATACTAATCTGCACAAGAGGAAGTGTGAAACTTACGGTACATTATAATAAGACTTTCGCGAACTAATTGTAAACATATATATATCTTTTTTTGGCGTTTTCTGAATCACATATGTATTCGATATTTGAAGAGCTATAGTTGATAACACTCATGTTTTGAAACATGATGAGTAGTGTAGTTGTGAGGGCATGATCGAGTATCTGACTACATCACTACGTTAAATATATCCCAGCAGTATAAAGTTTCGTGCGCAGATATCTTTTAGTAGAAAAACTTTACTCCTCATGGCCCAATGCAAAAGGACAAGAACTAAGTACAGATTACGAGCATCTCTCGAACTGTTTCCTCTCATATCTCACTGATGAGTTAGTAAATCTCTGTCCCATGCATGTCATCTGGTCAGTTTATGGGACACGGGTTCATAAACGGGTCCTTGGTGACCAAGTAACATGAACTCGAAGCCAGTTCTCTAGTGTTGTAAATAAATAAAATTAAACAAAAATAAATAAATGAAGCTAAAAATCTGAAACGATCTTGTCTGTAAAGCGATAACCAGATTGTCATGCTTGGACTATCCGCGCATAGTTTTCAACACTGGTTGTGTCTCTTGGCATGTCCTTACTCCACAAAATAACTAGCAAGACACGTAAAAGACATTCTGCCTCACTCTAATCTCAAAAGCACAATTTCACCTTTACTATATTTTTCATTATTCCACTTCTTTATTTTCTGACTCAAAAAATTGGGTCTAAAAAGAAAAGTTTTTCAATCTATATTCGTGAAATGCGTTTGCAATAAGAGAAGCTAAAGGAGTATCTCATTAGTAATAATATTTTTTTGCAAACCTTGTGGAAACTGATGTAAAAAAAATTCAGATCATGCAATCAGATTTATTAGATTTACATGTTTTGATACCTTTAATTTTCCATATTTCCCATCATTGAGTTTTTTTGGATTCGCTTATAGCGGGTTACTTGTACTAGTTATTCAAGTCTACAAATGATAATTACAAATTTTTGGGGAAAATGCTGTATAAAAATAACCTAAACTATATCAGCATACATTCAAACAAACTTCTCTACTCTTTATGGTTCAACTAAATGATATGCATTAACTGCTCTTCTTTTAAATCACATTATGGTGCAATTTCCATAAATCGAAATGTTTCTATAAATCAACCTTTTCAACTTTCTTTTCTATGGGGTATATGGCTGACATCAGAGAGCTTTGAGCAACGACAACTAGACTATCGACTTCTATGGATTAAGTATACAATTTAGCCATGAGACAAGCATTGCGAGTGTTGTCGATGAATCTGCCTTGGAGTGAGAAGATACTAGATTACTAAAATTGTAAAACACTTTTATATATCTCTAGTGACGTTCTTTATGCGAATCACAATCGTCATACAACGTAAGACACAAACTGAACGTAGTTCCAGAACTGATATACAGCACTATGATATAATGTAGTATGTATATCTGAAGGTGCATGTCGTGTACGTAATTCTCGTACATCCGCGGGCAGGGTCGTGGGTTTTGAGATGACACCTGCGACCATGCGCAGTCTGACATACATAACTGTCACTTCTCCAGTGAGACTTGTAATGCTCATACGTCTGTTCCCACGCATAGTGTATCTGTTCTACAGTACTAAAGGTACAGCGGACTTCACTATAACGGATGACACTCATGTAGATGACCAGTAAAACATTCAATATAGCATACTAGAGAATTATGCAGTGATTTATCTTCTGCTGGGCAGAGGGCGGGGGGGGGGGGGGGGGGGGGGTATTTATTATTGCTTATATTATATATTCAATTAGATCAGACTACTAAAATCAATACAATACGCGTAGATCTCTACCCCACAGTAAATACTGAGATCATATCCTGTTCTTACAACCCTCTACTCTTCACATAGGACTCATCACTGGGCCAGCATAGCCATTGCTCAGGTTCAATCACAAACACACAGCACACGTAAATTCTCATCACTCATATATTCACTGTCTACCTTTGTTACGCTACTTTCTGTCTGGATTCTGTCTGTGTAACTACTAATAATTATCCTTGTAAGTACACAACTTATGTCAAACACTAATCCATTGTCTTAATGCATCCAATCACACACATATCAACAATTTACTTTGCAAGACAGAAATTCATGCTACTTTCATCTCTCTATGTCTCAGTGAATGACATACTGCGACTACATAGAGAGTATAGCCAAACTGCGAGTACGATACATGCTACGATTGAGTTATAGAGACTATTTCTCGCTCTGGCCAAGAGCGCCTTCGTCTAGAATTACTTAATCATTGAGTCTCATCAAACATTCTATTCTAGACTCACATCATGTTTTATTATTACTCTAATCATTTCGTGTATCACAAGTATATTACATGTTCAGTTGAGTACATACGATTAACTTCCTTCAAACATAATCTCATAGTATGCGACTCTTAGCTGTTCATCTGCGAGACGTACAAACGAATTGAGGATAGATAGAGGAACAACATACGAGAGTTAAAATTATTACTACATAGAAACTACGTGCTTTTAACTCAACCATCATGAGACAGAGAAATTACTGAGTCACGTATCTGATAATAATTTAGTGCTTCTAGTTAGATTCCTAGTAGGATGTATGATTTCAGCTGTTGATATAATCGATCTACAATAACATATTCTATGTTCAGTAGTATGTAATTCACTCTCTCCTCGTGAGGAATCACTCACAACACACATATCACAGATACACACACATACTATTACATAGGTAACAGGGTGTGGTGGTTGCAGGGGGGGATATATAGAGTAGTTTTTTATTTTTCTTTTAAAGTTTGTGACGTGGTGTAAAATGTAGATATATACACATCTATATATATCTCAGGTTATATCTCATGTGAACAGATCTCTATTATATACTACTATTGAGGGGTTTTTGTTTGTTATTGTTTCTGTACAATTTGACTTGTTCTGATTATAGCGTCGCGTGTGAGAGGCCAGTGATTTTTCAGATTTGATTTTGCGGATTAGATGGATATTTGTATTGTTTCGTGATAGATTTCAGTCTGTTTTATAGTGTGAGTTGTTACACGTCATTTATTACACATGACTGTAGTTAAGAGTAAGAGTGGATACGAGTAGGAGTGATGATGGTGGATTTGGCGATTTGACATATAATGTTGAATTAAAGTATGGGACATTGGGAGTTTGTTGCATCTGGGACACGGATAGGTTGCTTCAGTACAGAGAGGTTGTACAGTCGTTTTTGATTGAGAGGTCTTTTGTTGATGATTGTTGTAGGTAAGATGGTTGTTAGACTGGTGCACTGATGTGGTTTGGGTGTTATATACTAGTTAAGGAGTGAGGACTGTTATATGTGTTGATTGTGGATAAGTGTGTACATTAGGGTGACAGCAGATTGAGATGAAAGTTGTAATTGTGTTAGTGGTGAACATACATTAGGTGGTATACTGTATTATAGATGATTGGTTGGTAGGTTTGTGGGGATGGAGGAGACTGACATGGATGGGAATGTGGGGTGTTGGGTTAGGTGTATTTACATGACTTTACACAGGAGGACTCGGGTGGCATTTTTGGTGAATAGGGGTTAGGTTGGGGTTTGTATGGGTGGTCTATTATTATATGTCTGTTCGAAGCGGTTATGAGTTGACTGCTTGATTGATTTTATATTGGGAGTAGTTATGGGAATGATGTTTTAGGAAGTGATTATGGATGTTTTTATGATGTGGTAGATGTAGGGATGATGAGCTTTATATATGAGTGTTGTGTCGGAGATTTACATTTAGATATATATATATATGTATGTAGGTGTGTGAGGGGTTGAGGGTGGGGTGAGAAGTGGGATAGGTGTCAGAGTGATGGGAGGGGGATGTAGTTCAGTGGGTGGGTGTGTGTGGGGGAGTTTTGTTGATTGTGGTAGTGTGTGTTGCGGGGAGTGGGGACAGGTAGGTTGTTACAGCACGTGGGTGTAGGATGCGATGACGGGGGGGGTGTATTGGGATTTTTAGTTGAGGCTGGAGAGGAGTGGTTCAGGGTTGTCTATATTTGGTATTAATTATGTTAGTTATGGTGGGGTCATGTCCTCTTATATCTGGTCTTTTCATATTGGGTTCATGTTTGTTTAGGACATGGGAGTTGGAGAGAGGAAGTATGGCATGGACGGGTGGTAGGTTGGTCTCATTTGGGGCACATTGGGGGGAGGTGGGATGAGAGGGGGGTGTTGTTGTATGTACTGTCTGTTCTATGAGTATTGGATATGTGATGTGTGTGTGACATGGGAACTATAGGACTAGAGGAGACACAGACGGGTAACATTTGTATCGTGTGCGTGTGTGGTAGGAGGGGGTGAGGGTTAGAGTGGGGTATGGTGAATGTGAGGGGTGTTGAGGCAGAGGGGGGGATGGGGGGGGTGGGGTGTGTTGTGGTGTGTAGGGTGGGAGATAGTATAAGGGGAGGATTGTGTGGTTTGGTGGATGGACTTCACAAGTTTGTGGTGTATATGTGTCTATAATGTGTTGGTTAGGAGGTGGAACAGGATATGATGTTGTGTACTAATATTCGGTGTGGTGGCGAGGTAGAGATGTGAGGGGTGGACGGGTGACATGGATGTGGGGGATGTGGGATGGATATGGTGTGGGGGGTGGGTAGGGATTGTGTGGTGTTAGGGGGAGGGGTGGATTTGAGTGTTGGTGGGGGGGTGTGTAGTGACGTGGGGGTACAGGGGGTGACTGGGGGTCACTGAGGATTGTGGAGTGGGGGGGATGATGGTGAGACAGTTTGGGGGTGGGGGGTGACATTGAGTGGTGGGGGGGGGCATGGGTGGGGGGACACCGTTGAGTATGTGGAAGTGGGGTATGGAGTAGTACAGTGTGTAGCGGTTTGTGTTTCTGTGAGTGGTATAAGTTTCATGTATGAGTGGGAGTGAGGGATGTGGGAGGAGTATGATGTGTGGTATGAGGGGTATTCTTAGGACCAGGTAGGGTGGTATGTTTGTAGGGTAGTGTGGGGGGGTGGGTGTGTTGGTTGTTAGTACATTGTGGGTGAGGTCATGGTACGGGGGTGGCAGATGCACGTTCTGGGTGGATTATATAGGTGGATGGGACAGCGGATATTTAGTCTAAATGTGGAGTGTTGCTGGATGAATATGAGGATGGGTAGGATTTGCGTGAGACTGTGCAAAGGTGTTACTGGGGAGTAGGCAGCACAGTCTGACAGATTATAGATGAGTACGGGTTGTACATAGTAGGCTATAGATTATTGTGGTGCTTGACAATGGGTGGGTTGAGCGGAATGATGAGTATAGACAGAGTATGGTGTAGGGATTCATGGTATTGATCTGAGAGGATGATGGATTATGTATGTTACAGACAAAGACATATACATGTCAGTACTTATTGTTGTATGGACAGAAGTGGGAGATGAGGTACTGTATCAGGTCATAGAGGGAGGGGTGGAGGGTACAGGGAAATGGTCTTAGTACTGGACAGGTTATATTGTGCAGGTTGGTGTGTTGAACTGCGTGTGGGATTATGTAGGGGATGAGTGTGATTGTATATACACGAGCTGGTGGGGGTTGGAGTAAGAGATTTTGACTAGTTTGATATGGGAGTGGGGGGGTTGAGAATTGTGTGTTGTTGATGATAGAGAATGTGTGCGTGATAGATGTAGAGGAGGACTTATCTGAGTGTAGTTGTTTGGTAGATGTGTAGTCTACTCTATCTATGGAATCTTTGGCGATGTATTAAAGAGTGAGATTCTTGGGATGACACTAAACGGCGACTTCAACATAGGTTACGTGAGGATTAATATTCAGACAGAGGAGGGTACATGGGATATGTAATCAGACAGGACACAGAGTGTATCTTTATGTGCTTAAGTGGGTGTGAAGGTGGGGAGACAGACTTGTGGAGAGTGTTGGGGTGAAGGTATGGGTCAATGGATGTCGTGTGGATGCGTGGGGAGTGTCTCACTTTATCATGTTGTGAAATAATTAGTCGACAAACATGTGTTCATAGAATAAACAGGTACATCATATATGAGCGAAGTCGAGTGTCTGGCGGTGTTTGGATGGAGAGTGATGATGTATGAGGGATGTGTGGATGGTTTGTTGGTGATGGTGCGTGGGGATTGGGAAGTGAGGTGGACGTGTTATGATGGTGATTAATACTAGTATTGGATTGAATAGACGGAGGATGGGTATATGTATCTAGTCTATGAGTAGATTAGGGGTCATAGGTATGTGTACATGTTTACTGTGACTTGGTGAATGGTGGATTGTGTCTATTGTTGATGTATGGTAGTGGGGTGTGGACACTGGCACTTGACAGTGGGTATAGTGAAGGGTATAGTATTTGTAAAGAAAGTAGTTCAGCTGTGGCAGGATAGGTGAGACTGATGTATAACATATAGTTTCAATGTTGTTGGTGATATTATTGGTAGATTACATTGTTAGGATGTAAAGTGGGTATCGATTATATGGTGGTAGATGAGTTTGTACATTGATGATCATATTGATGGATTAGAGTGATGAGTGTATTTTAGCACTATGAGCATTAGCATCTGATGAGCAAAGGAGATAATGGGGGGACGTGGTGTTGAAGTATAGTTTTGAGAGACTGGCATGATCAGGAATAGGGTCAGGAGGGCATGGTGTACGTAGTGAGTGGATGACAGGACGAGAGAGAACACATTGTGTAGGAAGTTATGCGAGCATATGTTCATTGTGGCTGGGTGTTGATTTATTGCAATGGGTCTACATGATATCTGTTATGTAAATATTAATAGTGGTCTGGTAGGTTTACTGTTGGTAGTGTTTTGAACTGGGTGGTGTTTTATATATTAGAGTGTGGCGTGTATGTATTGGGGTGAGGGGTAATACACGGGGGTGGTGATATGTGAGATTGTATTATATTAGGTTTTATACTTAAGAAGAGGTATATTTAAATGTTACATTGGAAGGGTAGAATGTTGGTTGGTAATTGTCTTTGGACGACAGGGTGCACAGGGAGACACTGAGGATAGTGCACAACTGTGTATTATTTGTAATAGGGGTTAACTTTGTGTATTTTGATAGTGAGTTTGGAGACTTTGGTTAGATGGTGGGTGTGTTGGGACACATATATGTGTTTGATATTATGCTGTTTGTCACACTTCAGAGTGCGTGATGGTTGTGACTAAAATTAGGTGATGGTAAATTAATAATGAGAGAATTGTGAGTAGTCATGGATAATAGTACTGAGGAGGGAGAACAGAGTTTGAGTTATTGTTTATACAGAGTATTGTAAATTTAGGTGTTGTGCTGCGGTAGACTGTAATGATGAGACAGTGTAGTGATGTATAGGGGATATCTCAGAGTGAGTATTGGGGAAGTGATTTGAGATAGGATACATTTTACACATAGTGTTATAGTATGATTTTCGGGGGTTCTTTTTTTAGAGAGAGATTAACAGTGTATATTCTGACTACAGACAGTTGGTGTCTTTCTATATTTCACAGATTTTTTTTATTAACTTTACCACGTGTCTTCTGTCATAAGACTCCACCTCTCCTAATCTTTTGCAAATTGGCAGCTAGTTAGATAGTTTTACACACAAGTTTGAAGTGAGTGATTAGCATAAGTTATTCTTAGCGACCTTGTAGAGTGGACAAGTATATTCATCATTGCTTAACAGTAAGTACGAAATAGGAATATAGCTACAAGACTTTTCTTTGAGCTCAGACATAATAGAGCTCGTTAGATGTCTGAGAACACACATATGGTGTGATAATAACCTGTAGAGATAGACGAGGATCGAATATCTAGCTCATTCAATAAAAAAACTTAAGTACACTGCAACATAAATTTATGATAAGATACCACAGAGTAGATCATTACAGTACATTACATGTGACATATCAATAAGCTATCTACTAACTTCACATAAAGAGATAGTTGCGCGCGCAGAGGGCGGCAGAGGCGCAGTGGATGCAGGGGGGGGGGGCGGAGGCGCGCGGGGGGAAGGGGTGACGAGCATGCAACCCTATCTTTATCTTTCTCAACTCTTGTTTTCCACTGCTAAACCTCCAATAACGCACACACAACACACAAGCATTACTACAACACACACAACATTTACTAACGTGATATTTATCCTGAAATATTACATAACAAGTGTAACATCTAACATAAGCATGATCAAGCGAGTGTTATATTAAAATATTATATAAAATATATATAAGTTCAGCTTGGGCGCATTCTCAGACAACGTGTGTATCAGAGGTATCGAGATCTAGCATGCGGATTTAGTCTGTCTCATGTTGAGAGTGGCTGAAGATCTAAGTTACTTACTAGCACTAGTATACCAGATCTTCGATCAAGTCCAGTGAGTAGATTGGAATGCAGAGAAACTACCATGTGAGTCTAGTTCATAGTGTTGTGACATGATCATTATACAATCACATAGAACTACATGAACAATAAATTTGCTTATAATACTATAATGTAGCTCTCTAAACCGATCATGTGCGTCATCAACACGATTATGAAATTACTACAGAGCACTATGATAACATCATACTAAATATAACGTTGAGTCATCAAATATTGGAACTTAAATTCAGAATTACGAGAATCTCTGAGTTAAACTATATTGGTATCGGATGATCTTTTCTAAAAATAGTACATCGTTAAAGATGTATAGTCTCATAAATGCTGTCATTACATAACAGCAGTATAATATAAATGACGACTTGATCATAGACTTATACTTAGCGGTCTTTGAAGCTCGCACTGATGTGAGGCATCATATATCTAGTTCTATACATAGATCGGAAAAACTATCTGTCAGATATTAAGTTCTGCACATTGACGATTTTGCGTAAAGTAAGTACGTATACTTGCTTTTTATCTCTCATTCTATAGAGATGCCACATTATGTAACGAAGTTACATTTTCTAGCTTTCTATATCTGCCTAGCGCAGCTAGATACACACGCTCGGCTACTGACAGTTAGTATTCGTTGCACATACATGTTGTTCTATGACGAACATTCAATATGTGAGATATACACTTGAGTTCTATCCCTCATACTACGATCAATGATCTACTATCTATCTACAGATATTTAACAAGTAGAAATACATATCATCTAATCACTGAATACGAGTAATCGATATCTGAAGTCAGCAATCTTACATCTCACAACATTCTAGATAGAAGAAGAGATTACCACCCCCTAAATTCATTTTATATACATTCCCATGGCTTTAAAATCAGCTCCATGAATACACATACTTATCACATTCGATAACATAGACTACGCATAATATATATTTATTCATGACAATATGTTTGGTTCTTCGCCATCATCACCTACCATGCAGCAATGAGAAAACATATTCCGTTACACTGTAAGCCAACCCTTACTATAATCATAGCATCATTCTCTTCTCTGAGTGTTGTAATTACTATGTCACATGATATTAATTCGATCAGTACTATCTCAATAATTGCGAATAGGAAATTAAAAGATCATTTCAATTACTTAATATTATGTAAAAAATCATAAAAGATTACAGTCTGAGAGTGCGTAGCAATGATCTGATATGGTAATCTCCAATTACATCGTGCAGTTTTATCACAGACATGATCTCTTCAAATACTGAGTTTTTCTGCAATAAGTTTGATAAGTCATAAGTCTACCTTCATGGCTGCGAAGAAATTGTTCAACTTTCTGATTAAGCTAGAGCATTCAGTTAGCAATAGGAGTAAGATGCTGTCTCGAAACCTCATTTCGAGCATCACTATACCAGAACTGAATACTAGCTTACTTCTTCTTTTGCTCATATTACCATTCTTCTAACTATAGCTACAAAAGAGATCAGAAGTAGAAGTATTGATATAGATTTACAGTAATTGCACAGGGATGCATGTTAGTCATCGTGAGCGTTTCAATATATGGTCGTTTCTAAGACTACTGACAGACTTGACCAGATAGAGCGCCGTTAATAGTCTAGGAAGTATATAGTATTCGGACGTAAGTAAGACGGATGTTTCGTTTCTTCACATCACTATCAACGGCTTAATTTCATTAAATTCATATTATTATGACTTTATTTTCTTTCTTATTTCTCTACAACACGTAATGAGGAGTGCGTAGTATCTCATCTGATTTATCTCAGTCCGCACACTCACGTAGTTTACATGACTTCACGTAAGTCTTCGAGATACATTACGACCTTCTTTTCAGTCTCCGCATGATCGCGAGCAGTACCTACAGTTACATGATGCCATGAGTCTATTACAGACTTGCACAGAAGACACACGCGAACGTGTTTAGCCATGCAACTATCTGCAGGAGAGGAGCGCGATGAACAACATAAATTGCTATAAACCCAACAAAACGCCACTGTTATCCCCGGACTTACAGAACGACGCTGTCGTTGAGCTTCCTCTCATATTCAGAATCTCACTTTATCGTAATGCGTATTATCAATTATTACATTCAAAGTGGTCCGGGGGGGGGGGAGGGGGGGGGGGGGATCTAGGTACTTCATTATGATGTCCATACGTCATCAGAGCGACTACAAGTATGTTATTCTCATGTATACGCATACTCTCTAGGTGATCATCTCACATAACTCACATATATACTAATGTTCATATGAGATGAGCATACTTAAGTTATCTATGGATTCAACAGACCATAGAAACAGTGTTTACTCTTCTTGTGTTTCATAGTGATGCTCTACTGTGCCAGCCACACAACTTGGGTTGGGGGAGGGGGGGGGGGGGGGGGGGTGGGGGGGGGGGGGGGGGGGGGGACACCACACCTGGAACACGCCTTTATATACACCCCAAGTTAGTGAAATGGGATTAAAGAAATATTTCGTATTATAAATGTCTGCTTGCTATAAACCGCAAAAATTATATGCATTCACATTCCACATCTCTTACAAAAAAATAGTTGTGAAAACAGGTAAATAGTTAGGGTATTTTTTAATAAAACAAAGAAAATCGAAAAACTTAACCCTAAACAAAAAAAAAATAAGACCATTGCGACAAACAAATAAATACGCCCAAATCCAGCATCATCCATGTCATTTTCATCTCCCATGTAGCAAAAAGCACAATGGTCCATCCTTGCGAGTCTTTAGAACATTCTTTATTTCTTTTTAAAAAATAGAAACGCCAAATTTGATTTTCATTAGTTCATGATTTCTTTGACTCTTTACTTTTGAGTTACTCTTTAATTTCTTATAATTATTTTGTGGAAGAGGGAAAACGCTTTCCCAACTGACAATTTGGGATAAACTCAGTCCGATTACTCGAATATTATTTTCACTATCATGAGTACCTTATGCGAAATAAATAATATTACCAGATGGACTATCCATTCTTTCTATAGCTACTATTGCACTTTTTTTCCTTTACGTTTCATTCTTTTTTTCTATCTTGTCCTTAAGTCTATACCATGATTTTGCATATTAAAATTTTCCCTATAAGTCTTTTCTTTTTTTCGAAATTTCTGCCTATAATTCTTTTAAGCAGCAGAAAAAAGAAAGGAGCAGAAACAACATGTGTATTAGTAGTGCAGAGCACTTAACGTGTCCTCAATAGACAGTACCTCTTATAATGGACTATCTGACCTGAGGACACAGTATGAGCGGTAAGAATCTGATCGTCTTAACAGACAGATCCGTTTCAGATTTTACATTGCATATATGTAATATTTAATATTAGTTTGGATTTATTTAGATATTTATATTACAACAAGCTATGTAGCAATCTCTGTGAGTTACAGATCAGTATTCGTAAAACATTGAGTTGTGGCATACAACCAAAGAAAAGCAATGCTACGGCAAAGTTTTCATGTCATATTTATTGTCTACATTACAGATAGCAAGACCCAGTAGTCAGAGATTCATGATACCTGCAGCAATTACGGGACGATTAGATTATACATCTGCTTTTACGGAAAATGATGAATTAAAATAGTTAACAATAGAGAGAGCGACAGGGCGGGAATAAACAAACCCTACGCAGTCCATGCCAGCGCAATTACCGATGAAACGTGCACTACACAGATTCGCTCTCATGCGCGCCTCCTACCTTTGTGTTGAGCTATCATCCAGAACGTTTTCAGATGATTAATTACACACTCTATCAATTCCGTATAGCAAGTATGTTTCCAAGAACGCAAAATGAGATCTAATATTTTTAGCATTACGAACTTCTAGAGTTCATGCATAACAAAAGGAATCAGCAGCTGTGTGCGTGTGCTTGATTGCCAAACAAGTGTAGACACCATCTGACACACATGAAGTGACTACCAGCGAGTCATCATCAGATTAGTTCAGAGAGGCATCTCTTAGATTGCCATTCATCAGCACACCGCATTTACATCGCGTCTCAGAGTGTGAAACTCGGAGTTAAGAAAGCGATTTCGATTCTAATTCATGCCCTTATCTCATATGAAGACAAACACAGTATGATCAGCTTCTCTTCGTCTGATAACACACAACATATTCTCAGTACAAATACAGATACTAGTTTATGGTACTGCTTATTTCTCACAAGACGATCATACTAAACAGCATTCCTTACTTATTGATACTTTTTATTTCTTCATCATTATTCGTCTTACTGCTACATAAACACAAGTGCAAGATCCACTGGTGCTACATATTACGCTTACTTATTATGATCTACATATCTTATATTTCTTCTGAGAAGTAATACGGAATTTATCTTATTCACTTGTTCTCTGTCTCTTACTACTCTTTCTCTCTGATTATGTATAGGGCAAGAAGTGACGACATAACTCGGCTTGGTCTTAGGTCAACTTAGTACGATATATTAGTAGTTATATATCCTCTCTGGATCAAATTAACTTCGATACTATTACTTTATATCCTAGACTCGAAATTCTCTTTTTCCTGTTCTTAGTCTTCCATTATTCATTGTAAATTATCTCAAGCTACACATAATAGACGACATAACGAACAAGAATTAGTAGCCGATCAACCTTTCTTTTAGTACATTTAAGTTTCTATCGATGTTATGTGGTCTGTAGAGTAATCTTACCCAACACTAATACTATTATCTATCCTATGCAGATCAAATAGTGACAAAGTCAATTAGCATATGAATTCGATCTTACATGTATGTCTAAATATAGCTGCGATGATCTAGATATTTACGAACAGTCATATTAGTCAACTATGTAGAGAGATGCATTGATACAGAAGAGTATTTAACCTTGAGAAACAACATTGTGCTATCTAGAGGATAAAGCGCAAAGAAACCAAGTCTTCTGCAATATTTTAACATGGACATTGATAACATATAGAGTACCAATTGACAAACCTACTACGCGAAAAGTTTCTAGGTACTTATGTACTTTTACTCTCATTTATAGCATCTTACTATGACCTATTAGATTCTAGATAAGCATGAACACCAAGTAGTCTGTAACGCAAGTCACAGAAATTGAGATGCGAATATTTGGCTCAGCAAGACACGATGTGCACAACAGCGACTGGAACACTCACACGTTGTATGGACTCTGCTAGGTCGGTCTCTCTCAGTCTTGTACGTGCGGCTATAATGCATATCGCAAATTGTCATAAGTTAGCGGCAGGTACGACTTCTGCGGTCAAGTCTCGTCTTCAAAGGACTTAAGAAACTGTAGGAAACACAGCCAGTGTGGCGGTGCGACATGTCGCTCTAGAGCCACGAAAGAGAGTATCCACTTATGCATACAGCGCATGGCAGCAGTCACGAGTGTTAAAGGCCGTCAGATCTAGTTAGGGAGTTTAGCGCTAGACAGGGGGTTACTAGTGGGAGCTGATGCAAACAACTCAGTTCACACATGTATACATTGCACCATTTATGATGAAGTAGCCCACAGTAGTCGTCGAATGCCTCTTATATTACTGAGGCTTCTCGTGAGACAAGGCTATCTATCCACTTTAAACGTGCGATAACCGAGCGACGTGACGATGTCCCACACATCCTCCGTCGATTGGTGACAAGTCAGGAGAGTATGGTGGCCAGGAAAGCATCTGTACACCTCGTAGAGCATGTAGGCTGATTCGAGCACTGTGAGGCCGGGCGTTATACTGTTGAAAAATTGCATTTGGCAGATCCTGAAGGTAGGGGATTGTCACCGGCCGCAGTACATTATCTACATATCGTTGGGCCGTCATAGTGCCCCGAATACGAATTAGAGGTGATACGGAATTGTATGCAATAGCGCCCCAAACCATTATGCCACGTTGTCGCGCTGTGGGGCGTTCCACAGTTACTGCCGGATTCGATCTTTCTCCACGTCGACGCCACACACGTATGCGATGACTATCGCTGGACAAACAGAAGCGGGATTCATCTGAGAACACTACGGTTTGCCATTCTGCCATCCACGTCGCTCTGGTCCGGCACCATTCCAAACGTTGGAGTCTGTGCTGTGAGGTCAATGGCAGTCTTCTTAGCGGGCGCCGTGATTGCAGGCCACGTGCAACCAGTCGACGGGAAATGGTTCTGGTCGACACAGGAGCATCCAGGGTACCTTGCACGTGCTGCAAAATCGACGTACAAGTGACTTGCGGGTCCGCCACAGCTTGTCGGTGAATCCGTCGATCCAAGCGGTCTGACGTCACTCTGGCTGCACCTGCACCCCTCAATGTGGCTACATTTCCTCTTTCCAACCATCTCCAACACAGCAGATGCACAGTGCTTGCATCCATATGGGTATCAGCTGCAATTTGACGTATGGATCAACCTCCCCTTCTCAGTCCGATTACCATACCCCTTGTAAAGTCTTCTATATGCTGGAAGTGTCTTCGTTGAGGACGGCGTGGCATTTCCTCCTATCACACGTATCCTTCGAGACAAAAACCAAATTTCTCCGATAATTAGTCTGGCAGAAAAACCAACATGAACATAGCCCACTTTTCAACTTCATTCTCTTATATCTTACTTCACGTGCGTCGGAGAGCTGCGCATTTCATATCATTTGCATAACTCAGTGACGTGCGTCTACGGTAAAATTTGCATGAATTTCTGACCATTCCTTCTTGGTGTTGCATTTTCAATGTCGAGCAGTGTACGTGCGTTCGAAGGAGTACTTTTGAAATTTCTATCTTAGGGGGGGAGGACATAAGATATGTTAAATATAGAGTTTGGTACGTACAAATGGGAAGAGTTTTGGTGTTTTTTTAGTGGTATTGAAAGTTCTCATGGAAAGGTGTATTGTTAAAAAACTATGTTTGCAATAACTACAATAAAAATAAATACTGCAGAAGAAACACTTAATTTGTGCAATTATTCAATAATGATAATTTTATTTTTCAAATGCAGTTTCAAAGTAAATTAGAAAATAGAAGTAAAATAGCAAAAATAATTTTATCAGGGAAAAACTATGAAAAGCATTTTCGTAACGGTTATGAAAAATTTCGGTGGGGGTTTGAACCCTAAAAAACCACACCTTAAATACGGCCCTGAAACTGAATTACCATTTTTTCTAAGCTTCTATTACAATAAAAACTTTTAAGATAAAACTGAAGCAAATCATTGACTGCATCGAATCATAGACAAAACAAACTGGGTATTTTTTGTTTAACCAGTCTAATTGTACATTTAGGCTTAGCTATTTTGTGCATACTACTACGTCACTGTTAAATGAGCAACCTTAAAAAATTGCCAGAATTTTCAATCAACTACAGGACTTAACAATTCTTTTCAAATACTGACTTTACTTTTTCTCCTAAATATAAATGTTGCTATTTTCATTTAAAATTAGATAGTTATTTATACACAAGTCTTACACACAATGTGTCAAACTATAAAGATTCTAATCGTAATTGCATCTGTAATATACTTGCAACTCTTCTCAATCGAGATCTCGATGTAATTCTAATTCTCTTGTTTTATTGTGATTTCCGAACTCAATCATTTTTTTTCCATTAACCTTCTGATTTTAAAGAAAAAAAATGTATCGATGCAATTTTTCCTTTGCCTTAAGATGATGCTTTTCAAATGTCTCAACATTATTAACTTAAATTTTCCTGATCCAGTCTTGAGGGCAAGAGTGATCGTTTAATAAAGAAATATTCTCACGCTCAAGCATCTTAAAGAATGCTAACACAACGCATGCGAATCTTTAAACCTATATCACGTATATGACATAATGTCTTCATTTCCATATGAAGGCCAGAACCGATAGAAGACGAATTGTATCTAAGTTACACAATTCCGTGTTAGGTGAAGCAACGCATCACGAAACTAAAGTACCATCATTTGAGTTAGTCACAGACGATTACCATCAACTGTTTTTGCATCAAAGTTAGTGGACAAATAAATCTTCGTATGAATCTTTGCAACCAATACCTGCAATTAGTTACTACTAGAAAGTAAACTGGAGCGTTTTGTGTTGAGGAGCATTGCGTCACGTGAATGACTACAAAATAAAATGCAATTTCCCCTTTTCTGGTCAAACGGAATTCTCTACATTCTGTGGATGCTTGAAGACAACTTTTATTTTCGGGTGGCTTGCCTTTGACCTGCTTTTCACTTTTCTTTGGTTTTCCCCACAGACTCGTGCGTCCAGTCACGCTTCTGATAGCGTTTATTTCTTGCATCAGATTCACGAGCCAAGTTGACAACTTCATAAAAAATGTGATGAAAAGCTTTCACTTTTGACTTGCCTTAATTTCCGGTCTATAAATATAAGGCAAAATGAAGCGGGAGACCAAAACTAAAATTCTTGTATATTATGTTGTTTTCATTTTTTGGCATGTTATGCTTCAGAATTCTTTCACGATTATTTTTCCGCATTTTTTACAAGGGTGTCCACGAGGGGAATTGATGGTGCATTAAAAAAGGGAGCAATAGACTGCGCCATTGAACCATTCTGGGGGCCAATTTTATAGGAATTTCGATCTCATGCTGAGGGTTCGTTCTTCGGGACTAGTGCTCAATGAGATTTTAAAGGGATTAGTCATCACCTTGTCGAATGTATGATGAAATTATTTTTTTTAATTTTTATAGGAATTTCGATCTTACGCTGAGGGTTCGTTCTTCGGGACTAGTACTCGATGAGATTTTAAAGGGGTTAGTCATCAATTTGTCGAATGTATGATGAACTTATTTTTTAATTTTTATAGGAATTTCGATCTTATGCTGAGGGTTCGTTCTTCGGGAGAAGTGCTCGATGAGATTTTAAAGGGGTTAGTCATCACCTTGTAGAATGTATGATGACATTATTTTGTAATTTTTATAGGAATTTCGATCTCATGCTGAGGGTTCGTTCTTCAAGAGGAGTGATCCATATGACTTTAAAGGGGTTAGTCATTACCTTGTAGAATGTACGATGAAATTATTTTTTAACTTTTATCGAATGAATTTAATTTAAAATATATTGGGATTTCATCACTTGGGATTTCATCAAATTCTTTAGAAACGGCATTTATATGCCACTCGTTGCAAAGAAAAGAAAGTTAAACTTGCTAAACTGTTGAAAAGGGATCAGTTAAGAGTTGTAGTAAGTGACGCTGAGTCCGCAATTAGTTTTGAAGACCACAACTATCAAGAAATTTGTGCGGAAGTCAACCTTGCACCAGAAAATTTAGCTGTGAATGACTTTGTCCTCGTGGAATTCACTACCAAAAAGACAAAAATTTACTGTGAATGAAACTTTTATGTTTCCAAAAACAGATGAAAAATCAATGGTAAACACTCTGATGATATTCTGCTAAAATTACCACCACCTTCAGTTTCAGGTGACACTTATCGAGCTGCATCTTCTGTTTCTTTTTCTGTAAAACTTGAAGGCTACAATGTTCGTTGAATTGAGTCAATTAATCACACAGAATAAATACCTTGATATTTTCATTGTAATTGTTTGTTAATGTGTACTTAAGCAGTATACTTAAAAATATGCTTAGGTGTATTTTATTTTCATTTATGAATCCGTGCTTACTTGTGCCCCAGTTGTGTTTACAACTGGGGCAGATGTGAATAAAATTTAACATACTTTTGACTTATTTTTTTGACTGGAATTCACTGTTGAAGAAGATAGGTAACTGCATGAAAATATTAGCAAATGTTTGATTTCTCATGCATAGCACTTGTTTCGTTTATATCTCAAATTAATAATAAAAAATACAAAAATGGCATTTTTGTTCACATGTACCCCCCTCTCCCCTATATAAAAATGGATGAATGTATATATATTTGTTTGTATGTTTGTTTCTTAAACAAATCCACAGTTTTCGTCGGATTTTCATCAAACTTGGCACAGAGGTTCCTAAATTCGAATAGGCGGGGTTTTGAAATTAAAAAAAATCCAAAAAGCTCAAAATTCAAGTTTTTTGTCTCTAAATGATCATTTTCTTTCAATTTTGAATATATAGAGAATACAGATAAACCTTCAAGCATACAAACTGATAAAATTTAACACATTTAAAAATGAGTATTTTCTAACAAAGATTACGATTAACAATGAATAATCAATTTAAAGCTCATCTATTTCATTATAGCATGAAATAAGTTAGAAACAATTATAATTATCTATGTTGTATTAATAAGCACTCGGGCAACGCCGGGTAATAAGCTAGCACAGTCGAACCTGTTTATCTCGAACCTGCTTATGAGCCAATATTTAGAAAAGTGCCAATTTGAAGTTGGAGTTTTCTGAAAAAAAAATTTTTTTGCAGAAAAAAACTAATATTGGATTTTAAGTCTAAATTGGGTCTAAATGCAAGAAAATAAAAGGGGGGAGCAAAATAAATTCGAAGTCAAACATTTAACTATTTAATCGCAACATTTTAATATTTCCAAGCAATTACAAGACTTGTTGTCTTTACATCAATTATTTTTCATTTGTTGAAAAAACCCACAGATCATTGCAAAAATAATAATTGCTATAACTTGCGATCCCGTTAATAGCAAAAAAAAAAAAAAAACTTACAAGTGACAAATATGCGACCTCTCCACCGTTGCTAACCTTTAAAGATAAAATTTTGGATTCCGGATACTATACATAGAATTATAACATTACCGCGAATATATTATTATTATTAGAAGTAGAAGTAGTAGTAGTAGTATTGTGAATCAAATTTAAAAAAAAAAAAGAAGAACAAGCAAAAATCTAACACTAGTCGGAATTTTCCGCTGACATTACCATTCTACCAAGACACCATTTACCATGACATTACCATTCTTCCACTAGTTGATAGTCTCGGTTCTAATTCAAACATTTTCCCCATTTTGTAAAACCATGTCATTTGCAGTATTGTGCTTTTAGCTATTTAAGTGTCACATGGTGATGACTTTAAGAAGCAAATAATTTTTCAACCGGTTGAGAAGAAAGTAATACAAACACACTTATCTCCAGACATATGATGGACACTTTTGTTTAAGTAAACAAAGAGAAAGGATAAATTTAAATTTTCTAAGAGCTATGGCACCCAAATTGACAGTTGTATAACAGCTTAAAATCGTCACACCCTGTATTTATTTAAACAAAATAAACACACATAACAGTTCATTTTATTATTATTTTTTTAACTTCATCCTTAAGGAAGCATTTGATCTTAGATATTATTTTCCTGCATTGTGTTTCCTGCCTTCACAATGAGGAGGTGGAAGTCGAGAATTTAAGAGAAAAAAAAATCGTAATAATAAGATAAAATGAAAGTAGGCCACATCTATCGGCAATATGTGGTGTGGTATCAAACAGGCGTGGTCCAAGGTCAGTTACGACTGAGATCTGGAATCGCAATCGGAAAAAACTTACAAATGTAGGCGATTTTCACCCGTGTTTTCACTTTGAAAACGAAAAATGGATTTATTTTTCTTTCAAATAAAAATACTCATGATAAAATTTTATTCAATTCAAGAATAAAAGGGTTCAGCGATCAATTTTCTTCTGATTAATTGGTGCGACGATTGCTTAACTTCAGGAGAAATGACTACGCGTTATAGCTCATCCAATATGTACACGTTACTGCCTTTCCAATAAGAGTTGGAAGGGCTTGGGAGATGAAGGGAGATATGTGACAAAACAAAAATTGCGAGTAATTAAAGTTCAAAGTTTATTGCTGCAGTTGTTACAGCTTTTTTGGTTTCTGGTTTTGTCATTAGTGTGCGTATGAAATTGGTCTATTAACATCTACTGTTTGAAAAACCAAGTTTTATTTGCTTACCTGTATCCATTGCTTACCATTGTACAGTGTGTTCATTTTTTAAAATGTAACTTAGACCCTTCATTCACAAGTCCTTAATCATCTTACCATCCATACCAAGCAAATTTTCACCTGTTTTATCACATTGAAAACAGAAAGGGTACTTTTTCCCCGTTTAAATTGAAACAGAGTCACACTAACATTTTATTCTATACAAGAAAAAAAGTCATGGGTCATTTTCAAAATTTGCTTACATTTGCTGTCAGGAGGTTAAAAAGACGATTTTGAAGCATAACTTATATTTTAAATTCAATGCGAACAATTATTTTCTGCAAGAAATACCCCCAAAAAATTCTATCACTCAAAAAATTATTGAAATATATTTATTTATTTTTATATATATAAGTGTTTAAAAATGAGAATCAAGGCAAAAACGCTTGTTCATTTCCAATTTGCGCAAGTTCAACTATTTTTTTATATACTTAATTGTATAAAAAAGTATATACAACAAATTATTTTTATATATTGACTATTAGTATATGATATTCATAATAAATATTGACAATAGTAATTTTTTTCATCAAGAAATGTATGAATATATTTTGTCCGGCGTTTCTTGTCAAGTCCGTTACCCTAAGATTATTTTAGCGAAAAAAGATAGTTACTGCAGTTAAAAGATGGTAACACGTATTCAGTTAACTTAACAAATAGTGACGTAACTATTTCGTACCATTTTGTTTTCCTAAGTCGAGAAGTATTGTGGCGTTTCGCACAAGATTTCTTCCAGGTGGGTATTTTTATTCTTTGTCAAGTCTGCTACCAAAGATTTTAGTACTAATTTTTACTTTTTCTCAACTTTTACCCCGAAATATTGTTTATTATACAACTCCAAGAAAATGCATATTGTTGTTCAATTTTTTAATTCGACAAACTAGCCATAATTTGACATTTTGGTTGAAATGCCAAATCCGTTACTGGTCAAATCCGTTACCATACAGTTTTTGATTGATATTCTAATAATCGCAAACATCGTTTTAAGCTTCAGGGATGTAAATGATTTCAAATGAAGTTGGTTCTAGGCTCTGTGATATAGTTTAAAAGTGAGATTTCACATTGATTTTGTATGGTAACGGACGACAATTTATCTCGCAACTTAAAGTTTTACAACAGCATTTGAATACTTAATTATGCATCAAAGTGTACAACCAAATACTTTTTCACACACCTAAAATATGTGACTAAACATCTGTTAGTGATTCTAAAAGAAAATAGCAAGTTAAAAAAAATACTAAAAAATTCTGAAATGTAAGCATATGGTGAAAATGACTCTTATGCTATCTTTTTTTCTGCTGATCAATTGATGTGATCCTCGCGTAACTGCAGGGGAAATTCATACACTGTTCGTCAAATATATGCGCGTTTCTGCTCGTCCAATAAAATTCTCATCAAATGCACACAGGTACTCATCAAAACAAATCGTACAATTGAATCGGCAGTTTGAAGAAGGGAACAAATCCAAAAAGTAGTTTTTTGGGAAATCGAAATAAACCTTCTAAAATACTGAATTTTTTTTTTCTGATTCATTTGTAGCATTATTTACCTTTAAAGTAATTGGATGTATTTTACATTTTGAATTTATCTATTGTATATAAGGATTTACGGGCCATCAAAGTCGTTGGATTTGTTCCCTTCTTTAAACTAATGCGATGGTATAGGGATTTTCAAGTAAAACAGCTTACAGGTATGATGTCTGTTTGAAAAAGTCCTTGTTAATGAAAGATTATTGTAACAAAATTTATAAAAAAAAATGATTAGGACAACAAAATAATCAAAAAATATGTTTATTAAATGATAAACATTAGTTACTAAGGCTCGACCGATGCATCGGCCAGGCCGATGCATCGGCGCCGATGGCTGAAAATTTTTCCATCGGCCATCGGCATCGGCCGCCGATGCTAACTTGGGAAAAACATCGGCCCATCGGCCTCGAAAACATCTAAATGCCGATGCCTGGCCGATGTTTAAACAAAAAAAGTTTCCTCAAGAGGGAAAACATTTTTAGGCAGACTCTTTTCTATTTTTTACTTCACAATTAAAAGTACGTTCACCGTTTGGCTTGAAATCGAGCGGCAACGGGACCAACACAGTTCTGGGTTTTGGAATTTTCCGAATCAGGCAGATACCGAAATTTGCACAACACAGCAAACACTTTCCGAGCGATCTCTTTGATGAGAGTTTTTAGAATTACAGTTCATCCTCTGAATGGCGGAATTAATTTTTGCGCATTTCTTTTCTTTTTTCCTTTTTTTTGTGTGTGTAGGAGAATGAAAGCTTTTTTTTTCTTTTTAATTTTACAAAGATGTTAGCCAGATGAATTAAGCAAACACATTTATTTTAAGAGAAGAAGGGATCTATGCTGCAAAATTTCGAGGAAGGGCCCACCTCTGGTTTCTCTATTATGTGATAAGATCATTGTTTTCATTTTTCTTTTCTGAAATCGAATGTTGTGTTACTCAATTCTAAATTGTCAAGTCTTGAATTGAATATTAAAGCTGTTACGATGTTCCCTTTAAGTCATATTCGTTTAAGCAGGAGTGCCCATCTGGGAGGGTCATGGCCTATACTTGCCCGTCTATTTTTTAACAGTTGGGGGGAGGGGGGGGGGCATATTGCGTTTTAGTTTTTATTTTGGTCTCCGTGCTATTTAGATTTGTGCTCCGACTTTGCTCTTGGGGGCGGGGGCAACTTTGTGTTCAAAGAAAAAAAATAACTTTTCACATTGACTTATCCTGATATTTCTTGACTATGAAGCGTGAAACTGACAAACATTTATGTGTATGCATAAACTTGCCCACCCCCCCTCCCCCAAAGGCGATGGCACACCCTCTTCAAATGCTACGGAACAACCCCCCCCCCCCCAAAAAAAAAGAGACAAAAAGCCTGCCTAAAAAATTATACCCCTAAAAACTCCAATGGTGCACTCTACGTTTTATCAAGTGTTTTCACCAAATTAGCAATCTCATTATCATTGTATTGACAACTAATGAAGTTTTATAAGTAGAGCTTCTTGCATTTTACCATTTATGAAAATGTATTAAAGCTCTACTAATATTTTAAATCTACTTTTAATACATTATTTTACTACTAATGTATTAAATGTATTATATTTCGTATTTTAACCTTTATTAATCATCAGCGAACAGCACGGCGCCGCCAAATGTTGCCAAAATTGTTGTCACATCACAAAACGTAAGTACTGAAAGAAGTTCAAACCGCACGTGTTAGCTCTTTGCTTTCTATGGTTTTATTTTGACTTTAGTGCTTAATATTACAAAAACAGCAATATGGAAACTTGATGCATTGAATGAAGATCCAATTTACAGTTTCAATAGACCTGTCGAGGGAACTAAAAATGCAATGACTGCAAAAAAGTAATATCAAGAAGTAAGAATTCTTAGAATGCGTAAAATAAGCGTTGAAAAAATATTTAGGATACTTAAAAATCTTTCTAATTTACTTCATTTCCTGCTTTTTCCCGTGAATTTTTATTACTAAAAGTGCAAGTTTTTGCAGTTTTCTTGAATCAAAACCGAAACTAGACAACTGTACTTTGCACAGAGAAAGTTCGCGGGCCTGCTGGCGCTGTGTATCATGTGATCCTCAGCTTAAATCTTGTTATGACTTAGCTGTCGAATCATCGAACGAATCGAACGAATTACTGCCAAGACTTCGGGTGCTTCGCTTACATAGTTAAATTTATTTATGAGTTCCCCTTTTTTCTTTTTTCCCACAAATGGGGATTAAACTACCATACTTTTACAAAATTAAATTCATTGAAAATAATAAACAAACAAATAAAATAAACTACTAGTGCATAATTGGTATTTCAAATTGGTTTTGTTTACTTTTGTGCAAAAAAATGCTCAAATTTAGAAAATACATAAATTGTGTAGTTTTTTTTTTTTTTTTTTTCATTTTTTTCTTATACTTTTAAATTAAAGTAATACATGAAAATTTAAGTTTTTATTTATGTGAAACAAGTATGAGCAGGAAAATCTAGAGAACACTAAATCGAGTGGTAGTAAAATAGCAATTTAGGCCAAAATCTGAATGACTTCATCTTAATGATTACAATTATCCTGGATTCGTAGAAATAAAAGTAGAATGAAATGAATATATGACCCTTCAAATCTTTTATAAAACCTTTATTTTTCTCATCGTTTGATTTTTTTTGCCATCGGCCATCGGCATCGGCCATCGGCCGATGGAAAAGGAAAATAATCGGCCATCGGCCATCGGCCAACTTAGAACAATCGGCCAACAATCGGCATCGGCCCATCGGCCAAAAAATGCCATCGGTCGAGCCTTATTAGTTACTCTTCACACAGATAACTCCTCACACAAGAAGTTTTAATAATCCAACTCATCATCATTTTCATCAGCATTGCCACCAAGTTTTTCCAAGTAAGGACAGTTTCATAGAATGCTTTATATTGGTCCAGTATGTATTGAACTATTGTTGCAACATCTTTCATTTTCAATGGATTCATCGGAGTTTTGGAGTTGTAAGCTTGTTCTGTAGGCAAGTGAATGTCACCAGCATTAGGTTTCTCCAACTTGAAGGAATGTTTCCAGAGGCCGTCGATGAATTGCGCAGCTATAACGTATCCTGAGGATGAAGAATATTCCAAATGTCTGAAAGTTGATAGCTTGAAGACCATAGCTTTGTCTGTAGATTTGCACGTTTTTTTTTTTTTTTTTTTTTTTTTTTTTTTTTTTTTTGTAGAACTTGGGCCACCAATTTTTGAAGTTCAAAACAAGTGACCCAGATAGGTTATGATAGAATTTGTTATTCAACCGAGTGATAAAAATTCACAGCAACAGTGCAGCCCTCCTAGCCATAGGTTTGCGTAATTAGTTCGAAGAAGGGAACTAAACCCGGACTTGTTCCTTTCTTCCAACTCACATAGATTTAAATGCTGCACCAATCAATGTTGGAGGCTGGTTTTTGTTCTTTTCTTCTCACTAACATGTGTATCCACAGTAAGAGATATACAATCACGAAAAAAACCAATTTTGAAATTTTGGTCTTCGTTCCCTTCTTCAAACTGCCGATTCAATTATACAAGTAGTTTCAATGGAGACCAGCTTTGATGCACGTGCCCATAAACCCGCTTTCGGTCAAAACCCGGGGCATGGGCCGGGTCCGGGTCTCTTTCTGTGTTGTTGTTTTTTTTTTTTTTTTTCATTCAGAAACGAACCGATAGGCCTATGAAATAAAATGGGTGAAATAATTATTTTGGACAAATCTGTGCCCTGAAATTTTTCATGAAAAGCCAATAAAACTGGTATGAAATATAAATCCAATGTTGAAGAAGCACAAATATACAGGTATACTGCAGACATGTGTTTCGAGGCTTTTATCGGATGATTCTTCATCCTAAAGCTCACACTTCATTGTATAGAAAAAGAGGCTCCTTGTAGCCTCGAAACATGTGTCTCCAGTATACCTGTGTGAAAATTTGTGCGTCTTTAAAGTTGGACTTATACTTCACATCAATCGCACAAAGGTATTTATTTTCTTCAATAAAACGGGTGTCATTTATTGACTGAACTGAATTATGTCAGATGAAAAAACCAATTCAAGATGATTCATGCATACGCGTTATTGTTCGTCCAATATATGCGCGTTACTGCCCATCCGATAAAACACCCATAAAATGCACACAGAGGTACTCATCAAAACAAATCGCTTAATTATACAAGTAGTCACTCTAGAGACCTGCTTGGGTGCACGTGCCCAGAAACTCGCAATCGGTTAGAGCCCGCGGGATGAGCCGGCCCGGGTCTAATTCGTTCTTCTTTTTTTTCCCGCATTCAGAAAGAAATCGATAGTCCTATGAAATAAAATGGATGAAATGCTTATTATGTACTAATCTGTGCCCTCAAATTCTTTGTGAGAAGCAAATAAAACTGATGTCACTTATTAACCAAACTGAACTCAGGTGGGAAAGAAAATTGAAGCAGTGATGCCCACAGAGGGGGGAGGGGATTATGGCGCAAGTTGCGCCATCAAAATTGGAGAGAGGGGACTTTTTTAACTAATTTATTTATTTAAATAATAAATCATTTTTTTAACAAAAATAGTCATCAATTTATTTTTTTAGTTTAAATTATCTCTTTTACTTCCTTATTATTATTTTTCAGAATTTATTTATTTATTTATTTTTTATATACGTGTGTATGTGATTGGAATGTCTGGAAGGGAAAAAAAGCGATTCTCTTCTGCGCATAATCTAAAGTTTTAAAGAAATAATAATGTATAAAAAAATAATACTTATAATTTAAAGAAATAAATAAAATAAAAGAGAGGGGAAAAATAAAAATAAAAAGCACAAGAGGGTTGTGAAAAAATTTGGGGGGAATGTGCGCCATTGAGCTTGGGGAGCAACCCTGCCTCCCCCCCTCCACCCCCAATTCAGGGCACCCCTGAATTGAAGATGGTTGTGAGTAGCGGCGGAATTTTAAGATTTGGAGGCCCGTTGGAATACATTTTTTTGGAGTCTCCTTGTTTATCATAGAGCTATGTAAAACATCCCTCATTTGCATTTTGGAATACACTTCGGAACCCTTCGCAATTGCGACCTTCACGACATTGCAATTCCGACACTGTACGAGGGTGTTATACTAGGGTGGTCACAAAAAATCAATTTTCGAATTTCTTTTGCGGCACCCCCCTAAAATGTGCCAATGGGCTAGAAAATGAGATTTGCAAAGTTTTCGCTTAATCGGATAATATTAACACGTGCCGCAAAGAGGGTAAAGTTAAGAAAAACAGCGATTTTTAGCTAAAAATTGTAGTTTTTACTCTGTAAATCCAAAACTACTGATCCTAGAAGCTTTATTTTAGTCTCATTTTGTAGGAAATTTTATTTTCTTTAAGTCTAATCTTATTTAAAGTTTCGAAAAAAATGATTAAATATTTTTCAGAATTTTCACAAGTCAGGCTGCAACGCAAATCCTCGAAATTGCAAGTAACATGGGGATTTTTTTTTTTCAACTAATCTTTTGAGGAAACCCCCATAAAATGTGCCAATGAACTAGAAAATGAGATTTGAAAAGTTTTAGCTTAATCGGATAATATTAACATTTGCCTCAAAGTGGGTAGAGTTACGAAAAACAGCGATTTTTAGCCAAAAATCGTAGTTTTTCCTCTATAAAACCAAAACTATTCATCTTAGAAACTTTATTTTGGTCTCATTTTGTAGGAAATTTCATTCTCGTTAAGTGCTATCCCATTCATTTTTGCTATCATGTCCAAAGTATTTATTTGGCATTTTTCAGGTTAAATCGTAGAGTATATCAAAAATAAGAAATTTTCATGCAAAAACCTAAAATCATTACAATATTCAATTACATTTATTTGCTTATTGTTGGATTTACTTTGTCAATTAAAAAAGGGGTATTTTCGCGGTACTTTAGAAATAAATGAAACAAATTCCTGTGTTAAAATAGAGGAATTAAGGGGTTAAGACTGAAAGCAAAGAGTTAAAATGACAATAAAAGCTTTAATGCACCTTTATACTTATACTGTTAAATTATATAACATTATTTTACTACTCTTTACATACAAACTAGCGACAAAACAGAACTAGGTTAAGCGACAAAACAGAAATTGCGAATAATTAAAGTTCAAAGTTTTATTGTTGTAGTTATTGCAGCTTTTTTGTTTTCTGGTTTTGTCATTAGTGTGCGTATGAAATTGGTCTATTGATATCTATTGTTTGATTTACCAATTATTGTTTTATTTGCTCACCTGTATATATTGCTTACCATTGTAGAGAGTGTTCATTTTTTTAAATGTAACTTAGCCCCTTCATCCTCCAAGCCCTTCATTTATGGCTTGTACTGCTCATTTCATAAGTTATATTCGCAGTTATTTATTTTATCTATGAGTTTCAAAGACATAAATTTATTATATATTCGTAATAATATTGCTGTTTTTTCTCTAAAAAGTCAACGTTATCCGTAGAGTTCATCAAATGTACTAAAAGAACTTATTAATTTACATTTTAATGATTTATTTTTTTCTAAGCAATTTCGAGGATTTACGCTGCAGCCTGACTTGAAAATTTCTGAAAAATATTCAATCATTTTTTCGAGATTCTAAATGAAATTGACTTAAAGAAAATGAAATTTCCTGCAAAATGAGATCAAAATAAAGCTTCTAGGATGAATAGTTTTGATTTTGCAGAGGAAAAACTACGATTTTTGGCTAAAAATCGCTGTTTTTCGTAACTTTACCCACTTTGTGGCACGTGTTAATATTATCCGATTAAGCTAAAACTTTTCAAATCTCATTTTCTAGTCCATTGGCACATTTTAGGGGGGGTGCCTCAAAAGATTAGTTGAAAAAAAAAGTTCCCCATGTTACTTGCAATTTCGAGGATTTGCGTTGCAGCCTGACTTGTGAAAATTCTGAAAAATATTTAATCATTTTTTTCGAAACTTCAAATAAGATTAGACTTAAAGAAAATAAAATTTCCTACAAAATGAGACTAAAACAAAGCTTCTAGGATCAATAGTTTTGGTTTTACAGAGTAAAAACTACAATTTTTGGCTAAAAATCGCTGTTTTTCTTAACCTTACCCTCTTGGCGGCACGTGTTAATATTATCCGATTAAGCTAAAACTTTGCAAATCTCATTTTCTAGCCCATTGGCACATTTTAGGGGGGTGCCGCAAAAGATTAGTTGAAAAAAAAATTTCCCCATGTTACTTGTGACCACCTTAGTGTTATACCCTGTGTAACGAGATTAATTTCCCCTCTCAGCACTTTTCACCTGATGGTTGTCAAAGGAACGGTGCCATGGACTTTTTTCCCACTCCGCTTTAGCAACAATGGTTAAATGCAAACGAATGAAATTGTGTTGTGCGTAAACTATTATTCAACCATTGTTAAAAGAGCACTTTTAGAAGTATTTATATAACGAATACTCATGATGGCAGGTATTGCTAAAACAAACTGTTTAGCACTAGATTTGTCAGAAAACGTTTAGAATTAACTGAGATATGAGGACATAAATAAAAGCGTAAGCCTAATTCAATAAACATAAAATAAATAAAATGCCTCAACAGCAGTGTATGAAAAAAAGAGTGAAACTGCTGTCTTTCGTGCGATTTCCATGGAGACGATGCAAAATTTCTAAAATTGATACTCCTATTTTAAGGTAACCGAGTATGATAAAATGTAATAGTTTTGTTCCATTTTACAATAGGATGGGGAAAACTCTAAAGGATGGGGAAAACTATTCTCTCTAAAACAAATGACGACTAAATAGCCTCCCTAAAAAGGTAAATTAATGCATTCTATTGATTATTAATTTGGTAAAAGTAAACTTAATAAGTATAAATTATAAACTATGAAATTATATTCTTGCATTCTTGTAAATTCGATGAAAAACCCAGATCGAGAAACTCCTCCAAAATACAATAAATTTTCCCTATTAGCCTAAAATACGAGTTGACTCATATTGTTGAACTATTGATATACTTTAATCACTTAAGTTAAAAATTTTACGACGTATATTTTGGAACATTTTTAATTTGACGAGTTCTTATTTAACAGTTGTACAATGTACAGTAGAGATGTGCTGCCAACTTAAGAGGATACTGTGCAGAATTAATGGTCAATTAAGATGATTTAGCGAAATAATTCTTGATATGTTGCTTAAAATACCTCTCAAGATTTGAATTAGAGTTATAAGTGGAGCCGATGAAAGGACGAATTTCAGATAAACCTAAATAGGCGAAGTACCCGTCTGATTTTGTACGATTATTTTTGTGGATTGTAAGGAACTTAAACATTATACCGTGAGTTCAAACAAGTAACATGATTTTCGTCAAGGCTTAGAAAGTTTTTTTTTTTTTCTTTTTTCTTTGTTTTTCAGTTTAAACGCTCCTGTAAAACTATTTACAGCCAGTTTTCAACACTTTATAATTTTCTTTGCGTTGTTGATTTAAACACAATATTATTACATAAGAAATTTTCTGACCGATTGCGATAATAGAATATTATCTTGCAACGTACCTTTCTTACGCAGTTATTAGCATAAAACTATAGTTAGTATTAGATTTATTTTGAGTTATTAGGTGCATTTCACAATTTAAAACAATTTCATTCGTTCGTGCTGTCAATCACGCCGTTAGGAAATGTATCTTTAAAAAGCCTTCAACCAGCCTAAATACTATTCTTAAAAGAAGTTCATTTGATAAATTAAGGACTTTCTAATTTCATTATAATTCCTTTTTAGAAATTGAAAGTTAATTGATATAATTGCCATAGATTACGATCTAGACTGATACCGAACAGTTCTTTTTAGGAGGTGGAACGACAATGAATTGAATTTCAAGGCAATAAATAGCTTTGAGCTACGAACAAACTGTTCATCTATTTCGAATTGTGTTCTGCCAATGCTGCTATACAAAGACTAACGGCTTGGCCAAGGTCGGAGTTATGATGAATGTAAAGAAATATTACTTCTTAATGCGATTTCTTTGTGTTGTTCCGAGGAGGCAGATCTAAAAACAGCGAAAAAAGTGTTCGTTGCTACTTGTGCTTTGTACTTTAACATGTTTTTAACAAGAAAATTTTCACAACCTCAAGGAATGGAAATATTTACATGCGTTTGCGTATATCTCGAAGAGACGTCAAACAAATTAATGGTAACTTTCGTCGAAAGAAATATTAAACAATAGTTACGAATGAAAATAAAATTAGAATCTCGTTACAACTAACTCAAAAGGATCTTGAAAATTAATTCGTTTGAAACTGTAGTTCATCTTGTCCGAAATGAAATAAACAGCAAACAATAAGACGGGGATAGTAGTGTATTTCGTCTGAACAGAAATTCGTTTTAAGCGTGTTCGAATTAACGAGGTTCGCCTATGTATGTATTGTATATACTATTACATCGTGCCTCGTTTTATCGCCCTCTAGGAACCTCATTATTTGGAGTTGTCTCCGAAGATATTAAAAGTTAAAAAAATAAATACAGGGTGTCCACTCCAATCGTGGACCAATAGCTAATTTCTAAACCGTTAGAGATAAGCATATAGTTTATTTGGGAAAAAATCTCCAAATTATGAAAGGAATTTTGGGTCGATTCAATGTTTTTCAAAAAATCAAATTTTGAAAGAGTTACGAAATTTAAATTTTTATACAGCCCCCCAGTCTTATCAATCATATTTAGTAAAACATTCTTGACACTGTAACGTTTAAAACTAAAAAAAAATCACTGTTCTACGACAAAAATTGACCGAGTTATGACGTTTTGAAAAATCAAGATTTTAAAGGATTTTGCATACGGTCCCTTAAGCGATCTCTCGATGACGTCATGAAATAATGCAAAATCTTGATTTTTCAAAACGTCATAACTCGGTCAATTTTTGTGGTAGAACAGTGATTTTTTTTTAGTTTTAAACGTTACAGTGTCAAGAATGTTTTACTAAATATGATTGATAGGACTGGGGGGTGGTATAAAAATTTAAATTTTGTAACTCTTTCAAAATTTGATTTTTTGAAAAACATTGAATAGACCCAAAATTCCTTTCATAATTTGGAGATTTTTTCCCAAATAAACTATATGTTTATCTCTAACGGTTTAGAAATTAGCTATTGGTCCACGATTGGAGTGGACACCCTGTATATAAATAAATAATAAAAATGAATTTAATTTTTAATATCTCGAATTCAAATTATGTTTTTTGCGATGACGAATTGCGACAGGAGAGTTTGTGTGTGTGTTGTGCGCGTGTGTGCATCGTCATGTGTTTAGTAGGATGGGCCGAAAATAACTTTTTTTTTTTCGATGATAGGTAATGTGGAAAAGGTGCTATTGGGGAAGCAAAGTGCACAGAAAAAATTTGAAATTTTTTGGTCGTTTTCTTGATCTGCAGCAATTGCGTAGAAATTTAGAAAAAATGCAGTTTTTTTGAGATTTTTAGAAAATTGTTTTAAAAAATTATTAGCACCTAACATCTAAAAATGCATTATATGTGACAGGCAATGTAGTTATTTCAGACAAGTACGTCTAAATAGTACTTTAACATTTTGACACAATTTAATTTAAAACCTAGAAAAAAACAGGAAATTGCCTAATCTTCTAGACATTTGTGGAAAAGAAAGGAATTATACCACGGACCTCAAAATTTGTATGGAATTTCTATGCTTTTTCCCGCATTACCCATCATCGAAATAAAAAAAAAATCATTTCTAGCCCACAATGGTGTTTAGGCGGCCGTGTGTGTGCGCGCTATTTCGCCAATATGTCCTGAATGGCGGTGTAACGGGACAGTTGCAGACTCCTTCTTGCTGTGTTACCATATCCTTCATATAGAGGAGCAGGTTTAAGGAGATGGAAGCCTCGAACGAGAGACGTTGGCAGACTGCTAATCCGAAAAAGCACCACTCGGCTAATGAAATCCAAAAAGAAAACACATGACAATTTGTCATTGCTCAATAAAATGAGACCACCAGGTCCGTCATTTTTGTGTGATTAGGGGAGTGCGATTAACCCTTCGTTTTTCGAAATCAATGTGTTCCCACGCATAAGTGGGCGTGTTTTCTGTTGTTTTTCAATACGATATACGTTCAGGATAAATCCCCCCACCCTCCTGAAAAAATGATTGACCTGGAAACTACTAAAGTAAGAATATTGTATTTCTGATGGAAGAACCGTTTCCAGCTAATTTGATCAATGAAAAAAATTAGAATGCTTCTATTTATTTAAATTCGTTGCAGTTAAAGCTCTAAATTTCTCATCCTATTTTATCAATAATAAATTTCTTTTTCTTAGCAGAATAGTTGGTTAGCAAAGTTTAGATATTGTTTTTGTCGAGACAGTCACCCAAATGTAATAATAAAGTAAACATATAATTTTCTAAAGCTGAAATACCGAGAAAATTGCCCAAATTCTGAATTTATTTTCAGCTTTTTGTTTTGAAAAATTAAAAAATATAATAAAAACTTTTGGATTGGGTGAGAAAAGCCAAATTCTGGATACATGAGTTTTCTGAATTGTTATTCTTTTAAAAAATTGAGTGATTTTAAGATATTGAATAGAAATTTGCTAAAAAGATAATAAACAGAAGCCTAAATTTTATTTTTCGTGAATGGGTAACACAATTCAAAAAATCACAGCAACAAAAACGAGTCTTTTACGAAATTGACAGAAAAACGAAAGCAAAAAGACAATTCTCACTTAAAAGTGCCAAATGGACATTCTTTCTTTCCTTTTTCATATCTAAAACCTTTTTTCTTTCCAATATGTATGTTTTGGAGACAAAAGCTTTGTGGTGGATACTAAGATTATTTGAAGACTCTTCAATATATATTGTTCGTGTCTTAATTGCTTTACCTCAAAATAGTTTTTAAAAACTTCAATGTGGTTTTTTTCCCAAAGTCATATTCACATAATTACTTCTTGAAAATTCTAAAGCTACTTGAGAAAAACTTACAATTTCACTTTGGAAAGATTAATGGTTACTTTGAGTAAACTCTAACAGAACCAAAACATTAGAACTGTCTATCGTAACTAGTTGATTGCTAATTTTATATTTGCCTTTTTAAGACTGCGCTCGCTAAGTTAACACGGCGGCTGCATCTAGTTTGTGTTTCGAAGGCCACTTTCCTTCTTAAAGTACTAACACAAATTAAGCAAAAGAAAAACAAAAACAGAAATGGGAAGCGAATAGAGCAATAAGTCTTATTTTCAATTAACTCTTCTAAATTGGTCCATTTAAATAAATTTATAATTACTCATAATTCGTTCCATGGAAAAGATATACTTTCTTCAAAATTATGCATCATTAGAAAATACAAAATCATTAGTCATGAACCTGAAAATAAATGACTATTGCAACGATTTGCTTTTATTCATTTACTTAATCCGCCCCAAATTAGTTGTTTTGTTTGAACACTTTCGGACTAATTATTGGAACTGGTACTTTTTTGTTATTCTGTTTGACAGGGTTGGATACAGCCCAGCATTTTAGGGGTAAAGGGGGATCATGTTTTAGAATACAGAATTTTAAAGGCCCAAAAGTTCTTGAAATTTTTTGATTACTTATGCAATTAATTAATAAATTAAAAAGATTACGGCAGCCTAGCTCGATTTTTTCATTTCTCAATGAGCTCTCCTTGCCACTTTGAAGTTCATCAACACTTTATAGCAGAAGCAAATTTTTTTCAGAAGGCAAGCATTTACACAAGCCTTTTCTTTAATTATACTTTACCATTGCAGATCTCACTTAGACACGCTGTGGCGTAGATTTTACCTCTGAATATATTTTTAAATACACGAAAGCTATGCAAATGCTCTAAAGTTCAAAAAGCATTTTAAATCATATTAGCTCTTTTATTTTTAGTTAAGGGTATTAAATTCCGTTGGTTCCTGTACAATAAAAAGAAATACTTTAAGTATTGTTTTTTGCATTTTGCTTTCACTTTTCCATATACAGAAAAGTTTTTTTTAATCGTATTAAAATAATATAGCAATGTTTTCGACTACATTTTTAAAAGAATTACTAAACGTTCTGAAAGTAAAAATTTCAAATCCTGTGAATGGTGAAAAAATATTACTCACTTCAACTGATGCTGATGTGAATAGAAAGAGAAAAAAGCTCAAAAAGTTTTACCTGATACTCGTAATATGTATATATCAACAAATATATATATCAAAAGAAATGAATTAGTTATAAAGGGGAGAAACATCGGCCAATTTTTTGTCCATCTTTGAACTGCTTGTCTGTTTTTATGAGTAATGGCCCAAATTTATTTGTTGAAGACCCTACTCTAGCTCTGGCCTAAGTCATGCGACAAAAATACCAAATTTGTATACAGTACAAAAAAGAAAAGAAAAAAAAGAATTAAATAGCAAAAATTAGGGCTAAAAACAAAAATGGCAAAAAAAGTAAAATTGTTAGCAGAAAAATTTTAAACTTGCTTTTCCTTGCTTCTGCTTTTTCTGGAAATTACGATTATTATCTTAAAATAAAATTAATGAGTAAAAATTTTATCTAAATATCTATTCACCATACTATTTATGTTTTTATTATAATTTTAAAAAACAATAAGGTATATCTAAGATTTGGGGGGAGGGGGGAACCCAAATCTGTACTCTACTGGTTTGTACACCATTTAATAATTAGCATTTATTCATCGTCAAAACACAATTAAGTACAGAAAATATCTGCACGTATTGTAGATCATTTCTAAATTCTTCAAAGAAACTTTGTAACAAAACATAAAACAAAACAATAAAATCTTGCATTAAGAAATCAAACTTAATTGTTTGCGGCAGCCAACTTAGTACAGGTAATTTTTTGTTTTTAATCTTCAAACAGCTTCATTAACAACGCAAAGCTCTGATTAAGTTTCTTGAAATGGAACTTTACTACCTTGAATCTACATAAATTTTGATTTAACTGTGAAAAATAATTGTATAGCTTGCATTTCTTAATTGCAGAAAACATATGCATTTATGTCATGTATAATTTATAAATTCCTTAAAGGCAATTAAAACAAATTTTTAAATAAAGGAATATGAAGAGATCAAATTTAATTGCAAAGTCAGCCAACTAAGGACAAGTAATTCTCTGTTATTAATCTTCAAACAAGCTCATTAACAACAAAAAGCTCTGATATAAGTTTCCTCTAAATGTAACCTTACTGCCTTGAAGCAGCATTACTTTGATTTAACTTCAGAAACAATTGCATCGCTTGGGTTTCCTTGCATTCCTTAATGAACTTACTACAATACGTTTGACATTTTTTATGCTAATTCGGTGTCCTCTAACCGCTCCTAAGCATACCACAGAACACAAAAGACTTCCAATGTTCAACCTTTTAAGAACAAGAAGCGAAACCATCTCGTTAATCGTTTTGAACCACGCCAGTTAAATAATTACAAATGCCTGTCATGTCTTCATGGGAACAGCATGTGTACCAGGGTAACATCGCAAGGCCAAACGTCAGAACACGAGTATTGGATTTCTTGGGGAAGAATAGAATTCAGAACCATCTTTATTGATTAATTGCTTTATTATCGCTAATACTCACTCCACCTCACATCAGTATTTGACCTTGGGGAACCTAAACGAACATTACTAATGAATTGATTTTAATAGGCTGAGAGGCAGCGCAATCCTTATAAATCTTTTATTTAAAGCTCCTCGATTCTTCCAAAAAAGCCAAGATCTTTCGATAAGAGTTAGAAGGCCAATATTTCCAATAAATGGCATGACACATAATCAATCCAAAGATACTTGGCGACACAGATGCGACAGCCTGTTGTTAATTGGAGCCAAGAACTTTTTTTCACTCTCATTTTTGGAGACATTTCCTCCAATCAAGACGAGTTATTGCAAAAGCTGATAGTTTTTTGTTTACATTAAATGGTTTTTGTTACATGCATAGTTATCATCATGCCATTATCGTGCTTTTAGCATACTTTCTCTAGTTATGTAGCATGATAAAGCATTTTAGGGAATCATTATAGAGTTAAAATGGGTAATTTAGATAGTATCATTTTCTGAACTTTCTTTCCGATGATTATGAAAAAAAAAAGTATGTCAATTTATTTTCCATTTTTGCTCGTCTCCAGTAATTAATTTCATCACCTGTGATTTCATTAGTCTGACAAAAGGCGCCAGTCATAATATATATTCGTTCAGCGAAAATAAATAATATTTTATCGGCTTATTAATGCAAGTGCGAAAAGTCATTAAAAATGCTTCCTTCCTGCTAAAAAATGAAAAAAAAATACTGTCTTCATCGAATGAAGCATATTTCTCAGTCATCTCATAAAAAACGTTCCATAAATATGCATTCGTCCAGCAAAAATAAACAACATTTTATCTGCTGATTAGCGCAAGTGTGAAAAACCATTAAAAGTACTTCCTCCGTGCTGAAAGAAAAATAATTAATGATGCTGATTTTTTATCTCTCAAATACTTTCTTAAAATATGAAAAAACAAGATAAAAATTATCAGTTCATTAAAGCAAGTTGGAAAATCGTGAAAAATATTTTCTGCGTGTTAAAAAAAAAAAAAAAAAAAAAGTTTCATCAAATGACACACAGTTAAATTCATCTCGTAAAACGTTCCGTATTATTTTACCAATTTTGCGAAAATTAATTTCAGATTTTTGTTTTTCAACTTTTGTTTTTGTTACATAAACGCTAAAAGGAATTTTTAAGAACTACCAGGGCCACTAAGGCGGCCATGATGTAGCTTCTGCGTGTGTGGAGAAAAGATAATCAGGACAGTCCTTACATATTTTTTACATTACTATCTAAAGGTTGGAAAGTTGTGCTAAAAATCATAATTCGGTGGAAGAGCTTTGTCCCTCCCCCTTGTCACGCCTGATCTAGGCATTCAAATTGAAGGTGCACCCAGCTGATGTAAACAAACCTGAGCTTCGATACCATAGTGCAAAAGTTTAGTAAAATTCTACAAAAGAAATGTTGAGTTGATATTGGTTATTTCCCCTGGAACTAAAAGACTCCATAATTATACAATTTTCCTCTTATTATGCGTAAAAATAGTGCTTTACACTTTTATTGGATTTATTAAGTGCACTAACGCAACAAAAAATTCGCCGAGGGGCAGGGGATCAAAACAGTCTTTACATTCATCGTTTTTACGATAAATTTACATGTTAGGACCCACACGGTGTCATAAAGTCGAGGACTCTGCAGCTTCTTCGGAAGACTGTTCCGAAGAGTCGCACTTCGACTCTGAAGCCTTGGCAGAAATGCAGGCTCTGCAAAAATGACCGAATCCTTGACTCTGACTCCGCCCGTCGACTACGACTGATGTCTCCGACTTTTCAACTAACTTTGAATCCTCTACTCTAACTCTGACTCAGAACGCATGGCAGAAATGCAGGCTGGAAAAAATGACTGACTTCTACTCTTAAATAAAATAACTGTGCAGAACACTTTTGTCTGTTTCCTTCCTATTATTATTGTGTGTGTGTGTGTGTGTTTTTTTTTTTTTTTTTTTTTTTTTTTTTGCAGACGTTTTGTTTTCTAGCAACCATTATTTATTTAAAAAAGCATTTTATTATTTATTTATTTATTTTTAATTATTTGGCAAATGATTAAAAATGAAATTCGAGTAATTTTATTCAGGAACGAGTTTAATTTGTTTGATAAAATGTGTTTAGATGTGCTTAATATTTTTAATTCTTTTATCAAAACAAGTAAGGAATTTTTCTTCCCGAAAATTATAATAGTTTCATTGTTTAAAAGATGCCACAACTTTATTTATTCTTTTGTTCACTTTTTACGTACCTATTTCATCAGATGAGATAGGTACATTTTGTTCTGAGAAATCAGCATATTGTGCGAAAAAGGTATGTTTGACATAATTTGCAGTCTCAAATAATTCAGAGAATATTGATTAGATTTTAGAATGGCGATGTCGGCATACGGAAAGTAGGCTCCCATAGTTCGTAACAGAACTTGTTTTTCTTTGATTAAAATAATTAATGAACTAACCTTTTAATTTTTAATACATTGTATCCCACAACAACTCAAAAAGCTTTTTTATAAAATAAACAAACTTTGTCGTTTAAGGCTTTAAATCAAATATTTGCTGACAATATTGCACAAATAATTGCCTACTTTATGTATATATCTCTCTTGTCAATTTTGAACATTTTTATGGGGCACACTAGGTTGTAATTCAGTTCTAGTTCTTTTTCTTACGTTTTTACCTAAATATTGAAACTATAAGAGAGCTCTTTTGCATAAAATTTCCAGTTTATATAAAAAGTTCTGTCCGCGCGTCTTATTTTACTTTCAAAGCAATTTCTCAGTTTACCTGCTTTGCCCTCTTCGTTTTACGCGTAAAATTGTGCTGATTTTTATGTCTGAAGAGGATTTTATTTTCCCAATGGAATGAAGTAATTTTCGTGAAATGTCATTGCTTAGGAAATACTCGTATTATATATTTGCAATTATTTTATTAACTCTTATTCAAACTGCTGACTCTTTGGCATTAGAGATTTTTACAGCAAACAATAAAGTAAATAATAGTGTTCTTTTAAAATATTTCATAATTTCCTTCTGTGTTTGGGAGGAGGCAGGCATACCAGATGTGTTTAAATTTGATTTTGAAGTTTAAATCTGTAGTAAAAAGAAAAGGGTTTCAATAAATATTAATAGCAGCACTACATTACTCATACTTTTTTCCCCTGAAAATTCGCCAAATTGGCATTAAATTTTTAATAAAATTGTTATTTCTAAAAAGGAAAGTTGAAACAAATGCTACAGAAAAGCAAAATAAAAAAAGAAAAGAAGTAAGATTTTATCCTACTTAACCTTTTCTAGAAAAAAATATATCAAGATTTCCGTAACGAAGCTATAATTAGAGGTTTCAAATACTTGTCATAGTTCTTACTAGTTGTCATTACATACAAGAAGAGTCATGCATTTTAAAGGGTGAAACCATTTGACAAATTGCTGGGCTTTTTTTTTCTTGAAGAGCGAGCCTGTAGGCGACCAGGAAGTGCTCTCTGGTAGAATATTAACATTACTTCTTAAGTAGGGTGGAGTCGGAAAATAGCACCCAGATAAAATAGAAAAAAATTCAAGGAAGATATCTATTCTACAATTGTTGCATCCATTATAAGTTTTGAAAGCCGTTTATTTATTTTTCACTGAGTTACGAAATGAAAATGTATTTTTATCCGTTTTTAAAGCAATTTTTCGTAATTTAGACGTAACTTTTTATTGTTCTTTCTTCGTCAAAAATATTGATTTAGTCTTAAAATATTTGTCGGTTAATAAATTAACAAGAAGGACTTGAATTATCTCTTTTATCTAACAAGCTACTTAATATTGAAGCATATAAATACCTTTGTGCAACAAATGTAAAGTATAAATACAACGTTAAAAAATCACAAATATGCAGGGATACTGGCAGACACGTTTTTTGACGTTGCAAGGAACGCCTTTATCAATGCAAAAAAAAAAAATGTGAGCTTATGGATGCACAGACATCCGACAAAATCTAACATCCGACTAAGCCGAACACCTTTTGTCGAATGTCTGTGCATCCATAAACTCACTTTTTTTTTGCATTGATGAAGGCTTTCCTTGTGACTCCGAAACAGGAACACCCTAATTACAAGATTGGGTATTCCTTATGAGATAAATATTTAGAGCCCCTTTATTTTAATTGATTTTTCAAGAAATTATTTAGTACTTTATAATAAAGAATGCATAATGCTCAGGCACCGGAGAAATTCTATTTCTTGTTTTCATCAAATGTCTAATTTATTGTTCAATGATTTAATAAATTAAATTTCATGACATATTGGGTAGATAATACAGCTATTAATAAATACATCATTATTTTTTCTTTAATTAATTTTAAGTCTTTGAGAGGCGAACACAAGCATATGGGTAATTCCACGGTAACTTACGTTACATTTTGACCAACTCTTATGCAGTTAGCTCCTTAGTACAGACAAATATTGTTATAAAAACCTTGTACAAAAGCATTCAGTGAAAATGCCAGTCAAAAGCAAAATAAAAATGCAAAAATATTCGATGCACTTAAATTTTACAAAATTTAGCAGTCAAAAAAAAAGGCAGTAACTTACGTTACACAAAAAGGGAACGGCATAATATGAAAATTCGTTCTAAGGCAAATTTCTGCTCAATTACAGCTGTTTTCTTGTTTGAAGTATAATTTATCAGTTTCTTATAATATTTAGGAATTAATTTTCATAAGTTTAAAATTTTATTTTAAAAACTGAATTTTATGAGAATTTTTAACTGGGTAACTTACGTTACAGTAACTTACGTTACAAAATTCACTTACAAGCATACATTTATTACAAAAACTAATGAATGAAAATTACAGCTTAGTTTAGATCAAAATACTGAAATACTTAGATCGAAACCCTACATTTTGTTCATTTCTGGTTCTTAAATGGTCATTGTGAATGTGCGGATCTTCAGAAAATTTTTTGATACATTTTGCTTTTTCTAACATATTTCAATACTATCAAGAGTGATTTTTATTTATGAATCTGTAATATCCACATGATTTTTCTCATACCCCTTCTATAGCACATCTTTTCTGCAGAGTTCAGTGGCATTTTAATGAAAAACAAAATATATTTCAATTGAAAGAGATAAACTATTTTTATATTTGTTTTTTCCAAAACATATTTGATAACTTTAAATCATAACAGAAGTCATTTTTGAATAATTCATAGTACATTACCTGCTAAATATTCTGAATGCAGTGATATTATTTAAAGAGAATTAATATCTTAATAGCCAAAAAGAAGCATGTAATTTATAATAAAGGTGTATTGTAATCTTATTAAAAAACAGACATTTTAAGAAATATGAGTAATCTAAATTAAGTAAATACAGTAGTATAATTAAAAGAATTATTGAATAAATTACTTCTATTAACCACATAGGTTTTATTTACAATTTACTTTATTTCGAAACATAAGTATTGAAGTTCTACTAAGGTGACTTACGTTATCTGCATATGTGGGTAACTTACGTTACACGTTTTGATTGTAGCACAAAAAATTAAGTAAACAATATTCAAAAGAAAAGTACTGTTATTTGCTTAGTACACATCTATAAGATAGAAAATATAACATAGTTAACATTGTATTGCCCTTTCTTTATTTGCTGTAAAAACTTTAACATGTTTTTGGTAACTTACGTTACATAGAACAGTGCCTTTTTGAAATTGACATAAATCACTTAATTAAATTGAAAACACTTGTTTCATCAATTCACAATATTAATTTAAAGTGTAATAAACAACAATCTTCCTTTGTCACATTTATCTAATGGAAAAAATTGAAACTTATCAATGTTGAAAGTTTGACCATTTGCTTCACTGAAAATAAAATACTCTAATACCAACTTCAAAGTATTGCCGAAATTAAAAAACTACATTCCTAACAAAAAATTGTTATGTATAAGAAACTTCCAACATTTTTAAACCAAAAAATATGCAGAACAATCACATTACTCGAGTTTAATTTTTTCAACGCTTTTCCACACTTGCATGGAATTGCCCATATGGTGGTCACAAAAAAAAGCATATACTGTTAGCAGGATATCTCTCAATGCAAGAAATAACCAAAAGTAAACTCTTTTTGAATAGGTAACATATCAGTAGCTTATTTAAAAAAAAAAATAAGTTTCTACTGCTCCCCCTTTATGGGAAAAATGTCTACCAACATGGCCAAAATAGCATGTTTTTGCCTTATGGCTTGTCGTTAAGCTTAAATATTTCCAAGAAGGAGTGAGAAACCCAAGTTATGCATTGTGCAAATATTTACAGTAAACATCTGTACACTACCAGAAAGTGAGAAAACATTTCTTTATGTCTTCATTTTTTTGGAATAAATTCCTCAATTTTAGCAAAATTGGCAAAATCAAGTTTTTGTGGTGACAACTTCAAAGAGACCTGTACCTTAGCAATGTTTATTATAAATGTTCTAGTATTTTTTTCTGAATGCCTGGAGTAACTAATTTCCATAGATAACTAATACTTTTATATTCCATAAGTACAATTTTTTAGAAAAAATGATTAAATAACATCAATTTCTTAGTATTTTGAGTGGGCGGACTAACTTTGAGGGCTTGTATCTCAGAAAATAAGGGAAGCAGGAACCTAAAAATTAGGACTTTCCCATGCCTCTATATAATCAACCTGTGTGCCAAATTTAAAAAAAATCGAAGTCGGTCATGCGACCAACTTCTGTTTTTTCCGGTGATTTGGAATGGAATCACTCTTTGATATTGATAGATAGTATCACCCCTCCCCAACGTAGGCATGATTCTGAAGGAGAGGGTAAAATGTGTTCAAAAATGTCTTTTGTTTTGAGGAGCCTTTTGGCTTGGTCATATATTGACAATACTTACACTGTAGTGTGCCCGTGCAATTAGTAATCTTGACTGTTTCACCTCAAATGTTGAGAAATACTTGGAAAGGAATTGAGTACAAATTCGATATTTGTCGTCCTACTCACCGTGCTCACGTGCAGCAACATTGAAGATAATGTTCAAAAACAACAAAAAACTTTCAGTTTCTTCATTCTTTTACAGCAAACATTGGTTTCATTTCACCTTAAAGTATTTTCGTTACTGATGTATAGAATGATAGAAATCTTTCTAGAACACGCTGTACTTTCAAAATACGTGGCAAAGGACGTGAAATGGTGAAATTGTGACCGTTGAAAAATTTTCATTTGTTGCTTCAATTGACATTTCTCTGATATTTATCTGATTTTTGTTTTCCCCCGAAAAACATCTTTTGCAATCTAGGAATGGCAGCATTCGAAAAAGAAAGATTTTGTGATAAAAATATGATCAATCAATGTTAAACGACAAAGATGCAGTTGCAAAATAAATCGAGCTGTCAAACAGCTGATGGATATGAAATCCAAAAAGAAGAGATAGGGTGCACTTCATTAATATTGCCTGCTTGCTGAGTGTTTTTTGCGCGAACGCGATGAACACACCTTTGAGCGATCCGATACAATTAAGATTGATAAGGATGTGAAAAAGTAGGGTAATTGTGAAAGAGATTCACCATATTTTTCTTGTTTTTAATACGTACATTTGTGTAAACTACTTCACCTAGTATAAACATGTAGTACACATTGAAACCCTTATTCTTATGGAACACAAAAATCCTCATGCAGAAGTTTCTTTTTTTAAAAAAATAACATCAAGATAAATTAACTTACGTATATTGGATTTAGGTAGTAAAGTCGAGTCTCTGTGATTCGAAGTTCCAAGGGACTAACTAAAAGCTTCGAGTTCTCGGTAGTTCGGATAATGGAAAGTTTTTACAGCCATCTCATGAGTTTGGGACCCGATGAAGACTTCGAGACAAAGGCAAATTCGACTTAAAAGTCTTCGAGATATCGAGACTCAACTGCACTTATTTTATATGCTAAATTACTTTGATAGTTTAATATACATCAAATTAAAATGTGTTGCTTAAACCATTAACAAATTTGAACATCCTATAGAAAACTCTATTCATTTATCATGAGTTAAGATTATATTGAAGATTCTTATTTTTTGCAACTTAATTTTTCCCTTAGTAATCATATGCTACTTTAAATCAAAGTACGAAGGTTCTTGATGAAGTTAGTGCAAAAATCATAGAGTAACAGTACAACTAAAGCTTATCAGGATTATGTTTGAGCTGTACAAATGAAATATTGTCCACAACCATTTGGCGAGAGAAACGATCTTAATTTCAAACCCAGCGAAAAAACTTAGTTAAACACGTAATTTAACTTCGACATGCTGTGGCAAAAAAGATATCAAGTATCTATTGTATTAACTCTTGCATACAACAAAAAATCCGTTTGAGACTGTTTAAACATAATTGCAGAAAATTGTACTCTTTCAGAATGGTAATGAAAATCAAATTTAGTACAATGTTGCCTGAGTAGATTGCAAATATTGGCGAGATCAATGGATTTTGTTGTGAACCATTTTCAAAGCAAAACTTACCGTGAGGTTTCTGACTTTGCTAAAGCTTAAAACAGATTAGTCGATTTTTTCCAAGTCATCCAGTGTTAGTTCACTTAATTCGTTTAGAGTTGCAAAATTCGATTCGTTTTAAGTATTGACAGTTGCATTTAACAAGCTAAAATATTTTGAATATTATTGAGCTCTCAGAACTATTTAGTCACAACAAAAAATATCGTTCCAGGTAATTAGTAAACACAAAGTTAATACTGATGACTATGTAGGATCTCCTACATCCGTGAATACACCATTTGTATACAAAATATATGTTAAATATATTCTACTTTGTTTGAAGCATTTACTTTTAGGTTGTCGCATTCGTATATTGTTGAAAACAAAATGAAATGACTAAGGTAGAACGACTAATAAATAACTTTTTTCACAATCAATAGCTCATTTATCATAAATATTTATAAGCAATAGTTAGAAAGAATTTATTGTGTAATTTCTCTCTAATTACTTCCTTATGAATGTTAAAATACATGAGATACATTTAAATGGTTTGAAGACACAGCAGTTACTTTAGAAAACTTAACAACAACAAATGAAATATAGACTTCCTTAAAATCCGATGATTTCATATTATGATTCCCTTCTTTCTTAATCATGAGGAAGATATAAAAGTAAAAGTAACGATTTTGCACTTAGATTTTTCTCATACTAAAGAAAAAAAAAGAGAGAAGGCAAAGGTAATTTTTTTATTCATCATCATTAGGCCCCCTCTTTCACAGTTGATCAAAGAGTTAACATATTTAATATGATTCTATCCTTGTCTAAGTACCGTGAAGGTCGCCAACATAAAGGGAGGAGTTGAAGACAAAAGCACTGTTATACGGTTTGCTCCGGACAACGCCTTTGCCTAGGGCTCGCCAACTGAGCACGATTTGCTCACATGGTAGGAATGCCAACACGCGAAATGTGCGCATCCGCGTATGTAACTGCGTTGGCGCCGAATGTGGCTTCAAGAAGTGTTATTAAGTACTTTTTTTATCTGTTCTGCTCTGTAGGTTGAGGCTTGTTTTTTTTCTCCCGATTGTTTTGACAGCTATTGAAATCTATTAAGAGCGAAGGATGATATTGGCTACTGTAGTTACAAAATGTTATAATTAGCCTGTTCTGGTTTTCTGAACGCATTTTTCAAAGTTTTTTCCTGCAGTGAGCCAATTTTCCCACGCGTCATGAGATAATTTCCTTATCATTATTAAATTCAATTTTGTTTGCCTTATTTGTGAAACAAATAAATTGCCTAATTAATTTTCAAAACATTGGATAGCTGCCTCACTCGAAGAAAGACTCCATGCCCTCTTGTTTCATATTCCGTTTTCCGAAGAGTATACAATAAAAACTAGCAGTGTGTGTATGTGTGATATCAAAAATTAATTTTTACAGAAGAAGCATTAACGAATCTTAATTTCTGCTGGTGTTTTTCCAAAAAAAATATGGGAGTGAAAAATATTCTTCCCGTTTTCTATCATTTTCATAAAAAGTTAAAAAATTGAAGAACTTTTAGAGCAAAGAAGTAACTAATTTAGATATTTTAAAGACAGTGCAACTTTGTACACCATTTGAAAAAACTTACAACTATTTTTTCCCATCCTTTCAACATTTACTTAAATTGAAAATACATAGGTTCTATCCTCATAACCTTTACTATTTACAAGCTAATTCAGATAGTTATATTGATTACTGTTATAAGCCATTTGAACTTAATAAGTATACAGTTTGGCTATTAGTGTACTTGGATTTAAGTAAACTTCGATAAAGAGCAGATAATACCTCTGGATGTCTTTCATTTTTTCCTTTTTAAAAGGAGGAAAATCTGCGAATTGAAGTAAAATCGTTGTTTAATAAACTAAAATTAGCACTTATAGTTTATTACTGTGCACTTTGTAGTTTTAAACTGGAACCTCAGCTGCCAGTATTGTACTGTAAAACTAGTTTATTTTTTTCAGTGTGTCATTGTACTACAGATAAATTCAAATCTATGCAAAAGCGGCAGATCCATCACCTACGAGCTAACTCAAATTCAATTCTGTGAGCTAAAATGACATGCTACGAATTATCTCATAGTTCAGCAGTCAACGTGTTAAGTAATCATTTTATAGAAAACGAATCTTGTTGAAACATTTTTTTTCTTCCTCATATTTCTGCAGTCATATCCTTCGAAATGAAGTTTCTGCCCATTCACACTGTTTCATCTAATAACTTCCTTCTCGCCTCCCGAGCCGTGACACAAACTGTGATCAACAAATTCGTAAATCACTTTTTTTCGTAAATATTACTTAGTTTCTACTCACAAGTAATGATCCAACTACACGGATAATTTCCCGATTCGGCCATTACGAAATAATACCTATATTCTGACAATTTTGTTAATTCCTGTAATGCTAATGACTTCGTACATCAAAGCGTTTCGAATTCAGTAGCATACTAGGAACTATCAAAAGTTGTACATGACCACACCTTTCCACACCCATATTGACTCTCACATTTTTTTTCACTGAGCACTTTTGAGGTAGGGTGAGGCAATAACTACCAATTTTTTCCCATCCTTTAGGGTATGGGCCATTGTTGCAGCCATTGTTCAAATAGTCCTAGTTTGATTTTAGGATAAATATTGTATTTTTCCTTCATTGAGACACTTCAGGTTTGCTGTTGATTAGATACGTTTTGCAATTGATTTTATTGAGTTGCTTTTGAAGAATGCCAAGGTTATCAATTTTCTGCGTTACAAATTCATTTAGTGCAGTGCATTAAAGATTTATGTCCCATTGTGTGATTGGTTCTGTTTTTATAAGTCAATTTAGTTCCTTTTTGATGAAGTTGTTGAGTTCTAGAAAAGTGATCATGTGCGTTAGATATATTTAATAGGATGCTTTCAGTTTTAACTCAATTACTACTGAGGCAAACCTGACCTAAGAGTGTCGGAATGCTGCAACTAGGATCTAATTAGACTTTACGATGCTGATAGGCTAGGTTTACTCGTGGATCTTCTCGTTAAAAACAGAGAATAAAAGTGCTTAAAGTAACTTTGAAACATTTTTTTTTTTTAAGTGAAAGGCAATTACATTGTAAGAGACGTATCAATTGTTTCGTATAAGACCCTGCAAAGACTTCAAATAGATTAGATTAGCTACTCTTAACCTGTGGGGAGAAATAACTCTAACGGGAGAGTCCCCTCTCCCGGGGGGGGGGGTATTATATTATCAAATTATATATTTTGGGAGGCTGACTAAATATTTACAATTTATTTTATGGCATTACTTCTTAACTTTTCTTAATGTATCACATCCGTAATTTTGGTTATTTTTCTATTTCATTTACCAGTAAAATAATTTGATTTTATTCGAAACATTATTTATGGTCACTTTAAGTGAGTAACAGCTTCATGTAACATTGAAAAAAGCAGAAAACGTGCGGTTTTGAAACGAAAAAATATTTTGACTCAAAAGTTACGCATTTTGGAGAATCGCCAAAACACTAAATATCTTGTGACGTAATTTGACATGAAAAAAAAACTCACACATGAATAAACTGCATGATATTTCATTAATTTTTAACATGAATATTATAACTTTCTTATTTTTTTTATTCCTTTATTGTTTGTTGTAAATCTTTTTATATAAAATCATTGTTAGCTTCATGAGTGAAATTTCTCGGTTCTTCGTTAATGGAATTTAGGCTATTTAAAAAACAGAAAAGCTCGGCAAGTATAACTTCACAATTTTTGAATATATAAATAAAAAACATGTAAATGCATGGCTGTTACTTTGTAATAATAAGGGTTTTGTGAAAACCTATTGAAGTATATTTATTTGGATAAAAATTGGGAAGAAACATATTGAACAAGATTATTGCAATTTAATAAAGTGTCAAAAATGTAATGGGCAGGCTCTCATTTTTTTTTTTTTTTTTAAGAGAAAGAAATTGTTTTTTCGTCTTTACTAAGACAGCCGCATGCGGTCTGCGAAACTTGCCTGCATGGCCCGTTATTTTCTCAATGTTAAAAATATAAAACCACGATTATTCACACTGCCACAAATTTGAAGTCGGATAGCCAGAAATTGGGTTTTCCAAGATAGATACAATTAATGAAATAAGCATCAAGAACTAAGCAGTAAGTTACCGGCCTTAAGCCAGGGTTAAGGCAGAACTAGATGTAATACACCTGATAGCATGACCGAACTCGCGATGTACCACATGAGAAGCATCAAGTTATATAACCGAAACTAGCTGCCAGGGCAGCTAGGTTAGCTTCCTGCGGCATGTTGATGCATAACGCCCCCCCCCCCCCATATTTTTACCTTATTGTGATGTTATATTTGATGTCATTTAAGACATACTACGTACGTCGCGCGCTAATGAGTCATGTTTGATTTTGTTGAGCGTTCGTTCAAAATTCTCATTATCATTACTATTACTGTTTCATATCAACCACGTTTTGTAACAATGGATTTCATATTTAATCATTTAGGACAAATCTCCTTAAATTTGACTACTTATTAATTGATAGCTTCGTTAATTAAAATCGTATAATTACACAAATTAAAACTAATGAAGCCCGAAAATATACCTATCTATCAGTACCTGGTTCGACTTTCAGTTCATTGGCGTTCAGGATAAAGAAGCATGAAATAGATATAAAGAAAGAAAGATACTCAGTTTTTAAATTTCAAGCAGATAGTTGGTTAATAATTTTTTTTTTCCTTTTCCACCTTTTCCCTAGCTATTTAAGAAAATTTCAAATATTTTGCGCTTTTAGACGTGTTCTGTCCAGCGAGAATCATTTTAATATAAGATGCGGCCTACGCGTGAAGAAAAGGTTAGGCACCACCAACTTAGATGATAAACATTACCAAACACTAAATCAAATTCAAAAACTCTGATAAAAACAGGAATAGCTGTAGGTAAAATGTCACCGCCAAGGTCTTGTATGATGTCGCCAATGGTGTCATCGGAATACATGATTAAATTCCAGCTGTCCAATCAACTCGTCATAGTTATAAACAAAGCTCTTATTGAAACCTTTCATAGATATTCGGAAATACCACGACCTTTAAATTACCAAACAAAGTTTGACGCATCGATAAAGCGGTAAAACAGTCAAAAGTTCCTTGAAAGATAACTCTCGGCAATCATGGAACTTTTTGCGCATTCCAATTAGGAAATAAACCATTAAAAATCAAGAGTTTTCATTCCTACTTATTAGAGATAAGTATATGACCTCAGACTAATTGCAGCATGTGAGACATGTAAAACTTCAATCAAAGCGTATTCGGTTAGCTAATGACATTATTTGTCTTTTCTAAATGGATTCTAATTCGCTCATTGTTCTGCGGTAATTTTTTGAGAGTTAAGGAATTTGTTCGAAAAGTATCCTACAGTAAGTCAAATTAGCCTTAATGATATTAAATACAATGTGTAAGCAACAATGGCGGATTTGCTGTATCACGAATGTCACAACTGCGAGAGGCCCCAAATCATAGAGGCTCTGAAAGAGATCCAACAATGCGTATGAAAAATAATTCACTCAGTTTAGAACAGAAAACTCCAGATTATCCGCGGATTATGGTAAATAGTGTGGTACGGTAGCCGCGGATAAGCAAATGCCACGGATAATGGAACAATAGGTTAAGAAAAAAAGCGATACTGATGCATGACAACACATGCATTTGAATTGTCGCTAAACATTGAATGTAAAAATATTTTGCAAACCCAAAAACGATCAATATTGCACTTTTTTTTTTTTTTTGCATTCAGTAAATCATCACCGTAAAAAAGAACTTAAGTGTAATCCAAACGCCAATATTCAGGAGCTATTAATCTGTCGGTAGAAGTTCTGTGCTGGCAGACAGAAGTGAATCATACACTGTAAAAAATTAATGTTGTTTTTACAGTATAATACAGCTAATTTTATAGTAATAAACTGAAAGAATTGCTAATTTTGCAGTAATAAACTGTAAAATTGCTAATTTTACAGTTTATTACCGGGTATTTTACAGTTTTAAGCGATAACCTCTGTTACCAGTATTATACTGTTGTTTGTACAGTATAATAAAGTTAAATTTTACGGCAGTAACTGTAAAATTGCTAACTTTACAGTAAGAAACTAAAATTACTAGTTTTACAGTTTATTACTTTGCATTTTACTGTTTAAATTGGAACCTCGGCTGCCAGTATTATACTTCAAAAACAACAGTTCATTTTTTGCCGTGTATGTGCTTATGAGTGAAGTCAACTTTGTGAACTAGGTTATTTTGAAAAGTAATGAATTGTTGAAATTTGAACGAATAAGATTGGTTAAAATAGTCAGTGACGAGTAAGCTTTGCGTATCGTTAAATCATAATTAAATTAGATGAAATATTTAGAAAGTTAATGCGTACAGAAAAAAAAACACCTTTGAGAAATAATATATGCTTACGATGTTAAAGATACCGGTGTAACGTTGTTCAGGTTTTAATTCATTCAATTCACCGTTTAAAAGGTATTTGGAAGAAAATACTGGACTCAATCACTCACGAACGAATTGAGATAATGACTTTAAAATATTCTGTGTGTTTAATAAACTTAGAGAATTTTAAAAATGTATATCATCTTTCAGAAACGTGGAATGAATATCAATGAAGGAAGCTCATAATAAAGGGTTAAGCAGAATATTGTATTTATTTATAAGAATTGATAGACTTTAAAACAACAATATTACTTTTACTGTTATTGTGCCTTTCCAAATGTCAGGACAGGACTGCTTTTTCACAATGCAAGCAAAAGTTTACAATAAAATCGAATAAATTCATCGATTCATCTTCTTTATTCTTAATTAGAAAAGCAGCCAAAAGGTGAATTGTATGCCTATTTTTCGTCTACAACGGGATAAAAATTCTTTAAAATTCTAAAAGGAAAATCATGCAATTGTAAGTATTATGGAAGTTATGGAGTACCAGCAAAATAACACCCTTGAGAAATGATGTATATGATTTGGTATTTTTCATGTTGGAACAACTTTAGTGAATGTGTTGCGTGTGATGTTTCTCAAACATTCTTATTTTAAGAGTGACAAGCAAAAGGCCTCCCAAAATTCATTATAATGGACCCCTTAATGTGCAAATCTCACTGTTAGTCCAAAGGTGCCTATCCCCCAAAGAGTGAAGGCACTTACTACAAAACCAGGCATGGAAGTCAAATTACAAGACAATAAAATTAATTGGTTTAGAACAAAAAAAAATATTTTTTATAGAATCTTATGTGTGGTACAAATAAAAAGTATGTGAGACATGTGCAGAAAAATCTTTATGAGGAAAATAAAATATGTCAACAACAAAAGAAAAATGGAAAGAAAAAAGTGCTCAGTTAAAACTAAATTCTGAAAATTAATTTTGTCTATTCGCATTTAAATTTTTACCAACCCTAATTACAGCAGTAAATTGTATGAATCAGTTATTGAAAATTATGCTTTTAATGTAGTTGAATTACTTTCCAAATGTTTATAAGCACAAAAAGTCGGAGTTTTTCTCCCAGTTATAAGCTAACTCTTTTCATAAGTGTAATTCACTAAGATTTACCAAGAAGTACTTCCTTTCGTAATGTAGTTTTACTTGGTCTTTTTATGTAGAACAATCCAAAATAACTTTGGCGCCAGTTAGTTTTAATGTCTACTTTGTTTTTCACTCATCCGTTTCTCGTTCTTAGAAATACTTACGATGCTTAAAAACCGACGACTCAAATCTTTATTTATGTATTTAATCTTCCGACAGAGATGACTAATCTGGTTTAATCCAGGATTTCCAATATAAGTTCTATAATTGGAGAGGAAACATGGACATTCTTCTTGTTATGCTGTATTACATCAGCAGCAATGCTTGATGTAACTGTGATGTTTCTAATCAGATGAGTGGAGCGTCATTTTTAATCATGTATGTCGATGAAATATTCATGAAAAAAAACTATTTTCAATGTGAGTTGAAATTCTTTAGCATTCTGTTTGTAAATCCATAACTCTGGAGATTCATTCGTGTATTTTGAAAAGAGATGGGATGCTTGGGAGATAAAAGGAAATTTTTTTTGGAGAAAAAAACTTTTTCCGTTTTTTTGTTTTTGTTTTTTTTTTTTTTTTTTGAGAAAATTAATTTTTTTTGCAGAAAAAATTTAATATTATGCCCATTCAATGAATGCGTATGTTACATGTAAATTTGGCTGTCGGCTGGTGTTTTTTTTTTTCTTTTAAAAAATAATAAATGAATTAATAAATACATTTTAAAAATTTTACTTACTGTTAAACTCACTAAATGTTACGAAAGATAATTAATAGCTTAAATGATACAAGTAATTGTTGGAAAAGGAAAACATTAGTGATAAACATTGCTAGAGAATCTCAGAAAACAGAAAAAAAAATCACAAAATTTACGAGGTGGGTGGAATATTATTATATGGTGTTTTCTTCTCTTTTTTTTTCTTTGAGTCAAAAGATTTTTTTTTTGTTAACAAGGACGAACAAAAACCTCTAAGAATCGGTCAATTTAGATTATAACGTGCATCTTAAAAGAAAATTGAAAAATCACCGGATCACCCGTGAATTAACAAGGTAAAAGGCGAATTATAACCGTTGTGATCGATAACTTGGTGTAGCAGCATGTAGAAAGTGAAATTAATTTCTTGGGAGGATTGAATATCGTGGTTTGAGGCGAATCGATTCTTCAATGTGGCGATCGGCTTGTCGCTGGAGGGAATGGTGGCGAGAATCTCTTCTGGGTTCTAGGAAGTGAGAAGTTCTTAGAGATCGATCACCGGACCACTGCAAAAGTAGGATATTTATTCGTTTCAAAAGTATTCATAGTTTACAGGCCATCAAGTGGAAAATGATTAAAACTGCTCTGCTCTAAAATACCATACATCGAAATATCTAATAAGTGAAAAAAGCAAGCAAGAAAAGCCCAAATTATGGAGCAAAAGCTGCAAAAAGCTGTCTTAAGGCTGCAACAGAGACATTTCACCAGTTCATAACATAAAGTCATGAGCTTTTATGAGAAAACCATACTCAGATACGTTCACTTGATCATAGGTTCGGATTTTGTGAGCCATTATTTTTATGCACTGATAAGGAGGTTTGTTTTTGATAGCATCGAAATAGCTGCTGACGAAGTATTTAACTCTTTCTAATGTTTTTAATTGCTTTTTTATGCGTGTTGTCTTATTTAACTCTTCTTTGCTCAAATTTGTTCGGCTTTTTTTTTTTTTTTAACTCATGACTTTCCCCTTCTGTATTAGCCCCAAATTACAGCAGTTGAGGTTAGGCTATGGCAGAACTACAAGCATATACCGCACCATTATTTTCAGACTTTTTCTGGTGCGCTGAAATGATTTTACTATCGATTTGAAAGTAATCTTAGCTTTAATGAGATGACATTTGGCTCCAGCTTAGTTGTTGCTCCCCAATCTGGTACAATGATGACAGGAACTTTGAGGTGGGCCCTCGACGAGATAAGAATAAAATGCAGACGGGGGAGATGAATCCATAACTAGTACGAAACTGAAGTCTCCGGGTTTAATAAAGAGCTGCCAGAAAATGCAATAGTGAATTCAGGGAGAAGTGATAGCGAAAGTAAACAAAGAGAGTTGCTACTTGGAACCAACATTTGCACTTACACAAATTGCTCGTTGGATTGGCTATTTTGTTTACGAACATTTCGCTGATTTTCTTGGCCCTGTTCTCAGCATCCCAACGCCTAAATGAACAACTTCATTGCCAAGTGGAATGTTGCTTTGTTTACTTTCACTATCAGTTCTCGCTGAACTCTTAACAGTTGTTTCTCCTTTTGTGTTGAACACTTTTCGCACTGATAAAGAGATGCCATTTCAACCTTGAAATAGCTATTTGCGGCATTTACTTGACAATTTTTGCTTCATCTGTATTGGTTTTCCCCCTTTATATGCAGGCCATTGTTTAAGTATTAGTGTTTTCTTATTTTTCGAGTTAATCCTAATATTAATTACCAGCGGTGCAGCAAAGTTGGTATATACTCCTGAAAAAGGTACAGCATTTCAGTATAGATATTGATCATGACGAACCACACTACTGATATCCATTAATACGCACGCAACATACGCATTCGCAGACACACGGGCGTGTATTAATCAAAAAATAATATAGTGTCTTAACACACTATCCGTTGCTGTGTTCAGTAATAATAAAGCACATACATATGCGTGCGACTTAATGAATGTAGTAATATGGTGTGTGATGATTGATATCCACCTCTAAAATATCATTTCTAATTGTTATTCATCCAACTAAAAATTCTGTCAACCCGATTTGCCTTGCAACTGGATGAATGAGTTGGTGAATCCTTGCGTGTTCGTTAAGGATTAGAATTGCTTTATTTCAACAATCATTTTCCTGCGAACATGAAGTTATAACTTAATCTCTGCCATGGTTAAGACCTTAGGTTGTGTATTAAGAGTGTCAACCTTTCGTAAACACCAAGGACTCTTCGAAAAGTGCACTCAAGCTTGAAATCTCTTCACGCAACCTAGTGCTATCTGATGATGGAATACAGGATAACATAACATTTACTTTAAATGCGATAAATATTTCAGGGGCTCAGAGGAGAAAGGGTGATGTGGACGAAATAATGATGGTGGGAAATCGCTCTAAATTGAAGGGCTTGGAGGATGAAGGAGCTATGTTACATATTCAAAAAATCTGGTATGGACCCCACACTACTCCCTTTTACGTGTAAATTTCTTAGTAGTTGCCTTAAGTGTTAAAAAAAGTGCTTGGCGTGAGCAAGGTAACAATTCAAATACTTACTCCCCTAATCTACCACGAAACAATGCAAAAAATATTTTACAATGGTTATTTTTCAAAATATTGCTGATTTTAATATCATTTAGTGAATTTTTCGCAAAATATCGCCAATAGCGCCAAGTTGAACCCAAATTCAAAAAATAATTTTTTCGCCAAATTTGTCGCCAACTTGGCGATATGTCGCCAAGTTGGCGTCAAACACTTGGCGACCAAAAGCTTGGCGACATGTCGCCAAGTGGTGGCGCCAATTCATATCACTTGAGTTTGTATTGAAATTAACATTGATTTACCCCCAAAAAGGGGTAAAACACCCCCTTGGGAACATTCGAATGCAACCACAAGGGGAGGTGCACAACTAGACCCCCTTCAGAGCCTACATACCAAGCTAGAAGTTTCTACGGCATATAGTTTTTGAGTTATGTGAGCCACATACGCACATACATCCGCACATACGTACATACAGACGTCACGAGAAAACTTGTCGTAATTTACTCGGGGGTGGTCGAAATTGATTTTTCGGCTGATTGTATGTTGTTAGGTACATATGCACGTGCTGACAGGTCGAAAAAAAAACGCGACATTCATTCAGGGGTGAGCAAAGTCAAAATTTAGACCGAAATTTGAGTGAAATTTTTTTCGTGATCACAATACTTCCTTTACTACGTAAAAGGAAGTAAAAGGAACACTCTGGATAATGGTAAGCGATGAATACATGTAAGCAAATAAAACTTGATACATCAAAAAGTAGATGTCGTTACACCAATTTCATACGCACACTGACAAAACCAGAAAACAAAAAAGCTGCAACAATAAAACTTTGAATTTTAATTACTCACAATTTCTGTATTGTCACAGCATAACCCCTTCATCTCCCAAGCCCTTAAATTGTGTGAATACTTTTAGGGTCGTAAGAGTGAACGTATTTTATTGTTAAAAGGGCTAATTCAGTTTTATTACTTTTCTTATAAATAACTCACATTAAGTACAATGGAAATACAGTGTAACTCCGATAACTCGACTCCCGGAGAGCTCGACAACCTCGGTAGTCGACATTTTACCCCTAAATGGTTTGTTCAATGTTAATTTCGATGGGTGAAAACCTCTAACATGACACACATTTACAGGAACCTCAAAAGTCGACATTCATCAGCTATTTTGGTCCACTTTTTGTTACCAATATTTTTTTCCCACACAGCAAAAAATGAACTTGTTTTTACAGTATAATACTGGCAGCCAAGGTTCCAATTTAAAACTGTAAAATGCACAGTAATAAACTGTAAAACTAGTATTTGAAGTTAAAAATCAACGTAAATAAAGCACAAATAAGGTAGAAAGTACAGCAAATAGCTATTTCAAGGCTACAATGGAGCCCCTTCCTCAGTGCAAAAAGCTCAGCAAACAACATGAAAGCTGTAAGAGAACTGAGCGCGAAGCACGTGTACCCCGGTATTTATAACAAATGGGCGAGTGCGCTTGAACTCACGACAAAAGCGGGAGGTCGGTGTTTTCCCGCTTTTGTCGTGAGTTCAAGCGCACTCGCCCATTTGTTATAAATACCGGGGTACACGTGCTTCGCGCTCAGTTCTCTTACAGCTTTCATGTTGTTTGCTGAGTTTTTTGCACTGAGGAAGGGGCTCCATTGTAGCCTTGAAATAGCTATTTGCTGTACTTTCTACCTTATTTGTGCTTTATTTACGTTGGTTTTTAACTTCAAATATAGTTCAGCACAAAGCTTATTTGATCATTTTTTCATGTAAAACTGTAATTTCAGTTTCTTACAGTAAAGTCATTGTTGAAGAATGAGCAGTCGTCTCTCCTCTTTTTTTTTTTCTTTCGCTTTGTCTGTATAATTATGTTACAGGTTACCAATTTCATCCGGATAGTTGGGACCTCTATCACTTTTGTCATGATACGTGTCCGGATTTGAAGATGATACTCCAAAACAGTTATTTTATATTGAGCTTAGAAGTATCATTCTACGTAATCCCGCTTGAGTTGAAGTTGAAGGATGAAAAGTAACGAAATAGCTAAAAAATACCCTATCCGTGCAATAATTTTACCGCCTTGTGCACACTTTTAACATATTAATACACTGCGATGCAAAAGTTTAGACAAAATGCAAATATGTGAATAAAAAGAAAACTATTCAACGAAATGCTTTCAAATTTCTACTGCAGGTACACAATATGGTCCCAAATACGTGTCTGGAGTTCTTATAGCTATAACTGGAATCAAATTTTGTATATTACAAAAGACATTTTTTTACATTGTTGCAAAAGTTTAGACAATAGTCAGATTTTATGCAAATATCCCTTGAAATGTGATTGGTGGAGGAAACGCGGAACTGTATTATTCATTTATAAAGTGCAGAGATTGCTGAATAAATAATCAAAATCTTGAAAGCTCTTTAGTTCTCGTGTAAAGAATATGAGAAAGTTTGGAAGCCGAAATTTGAAAATGAACCTACTTTATCAATTTTTTGTCTTTTAAATCGGCTCTAGTATGGTAGTACATTGTTTTTTACTTTGTGGAGAGCAAATTCAGACATGCGTATAGATCAAAAAGTCCAAGAAAAATTATATTTCTTAAGGATGAAGGAATTGAAAAAACGGCTCAGACTGACGATTCGCCCATTAATCCTACAAAACTTCAACTTGGGTCAAAAACAGCACGTGACAGCATAAGTAGATGAACAACTGAATCGGAATGCATAGAAAAAACAAAGAATTGTGCTTGAGCCTTTTCAGACAAAGTGTCCCAAATAAGCCAGATTTTATTGGTAAAAGCAGCACAGCATATGATCATTGGATATTTCTCAAGTCCCGCGAAAAGAATTATAATCCATCTAGGCCATCCCAATTTTAATAATTTTTATCAAAGAAAGTACCATTCATTTTTTAGTCACGATGATACATATGCTGTTTTTCACATTAAAATCTGGCTTATTTGGGACACTTTGTCCGAAAAGGCTCAGGCACAATTCTTTGTTTTTTTTATGCATTCCGATTCAGTTGTTCATCTACTTATGCTGTCACGTGCTGTTTTTGACCCAAGTTGAAGTTTTGTAGGATTAAGGGGCGAATCGTCAGTCTGAGCCGTTTTTTCAATTCCTTCATCCTTAAGAAATATACTTTTTCTTGGACTTTTTGATCGATACGCATGTCTGAATTTGCTCTCCACAAAGTAAAAAACAATGTACTACCATACTAGAGTCGATTTTAAAGACAAAAAATTAATAAAGTTGGTTCATTTTGAAATTTCGGCTTCCAAACTTTCTTATCTTCTTTACACGAGAACTAAAGAGCTTTCGAGATTTTGATTATTTATTCAGCAATCTCTGCACTTTATAATTGAATAATACAGTCCCGCATTTCCTCCACCAATCACATTTCAAGGGATATTTGCATAAAATCTGACTATTGTCTAAACTTTTGCAACAATGTAAAAAAATGTCTTTTGTAATATCCAAAATTTGATTCCAGTTATAGTTAAAAGAACTCCAGACACGTATTTGGGACCATATTGTGTACCTGCAGTAGAAATTTGAAAGCATTTCATTGAATAGTTTTCTTTTTATTCACATATCTGTACCTCAGAACCAGACTAACGTAAGTCCATTTTCGTCATTTTTCAGTTGAGGGGAAAAACGATGTATTCGACAATCGTTTTTCCCCTCTACCGAAAAATGACGAAAATGGACTTACGTTAGTCTGGTTCTGAGGTACAGATATTTGCATTTTGTCTGAACTTTTGCATCGCAGTGTAGTAACCATGTCGCGAATATTTACAACATCCCATGTAGCATAAAAAACGTTTAAACGTTTTTAATCCGTTGTCACAACGTTAATAACCATTTTACAACCTTTAAAAAACGAAGTGTGCTACTTGGGATATTGCCAACTTTTCCGACAAAAACATTAAATATATATGAAGCAATGAGAAATAAGTGTTGAAACAAAAACAAAATATTTTTTGGAGATAACCGTACAAATAGTAGAAATTTTTCTATTTTCAGGTAAGAGATATAGTACTAGTAGCCAGGGCTAACACGACGCCATATCAGTCTTGCCGGCTAGTTGCTCGGCCCTTTAGAGGGGCTCATTTAGAATCGGAGTAGTATAAATTTTATAAAAATAATTAAAGAATTTAAATAGAAATTTATGTGTTTTACGCGGAAAGGGCGGCAACCAAAATAAAAGTGGCCCGCCTTGGCTCTCGACGGCCCTGCTAGTATACTTGGTAGGTGTTGTTATAAAAGGGAATGAGGGCAAAGGTAACTTAGTTTTAACATTATAAACCGTAACATTATACCCATAAATAAGTTACCTTAGGTAATTAAGGTAACTTATATTTCTCAAGGTGAAGAAACTTCTTTTGATGGGGATAAGGAGTCAATTTCAGTACATAAAGAAAAAAAAAATGTATTTCGGAATATGAAACTTGTATTAACATATTGTTTTTCATTTCTAGCAAAAAATTTGTGTCTTAAAATGAGTAGAAATTTTCAGTTTGGGAATGCATAGGACAAAATGAAAAATAAAATATTTTTCCAAGGTTGTATTTTTTATTTCATTATTTAAAATATTTTGCACGAAATTAATGAATTAATTAATGTATGATTAAAAAAACACGTGAATAAAGTAATAAATTAATTGAAAAATAAACGAATGAATAAATAAGTGAATTAATAAAGGAAGGAGTGTTAGTGAATCAATTAACGTATTTATACGTAAGTGATTTAATAAATGAATGAATAAGCGAACGAAATGAACTATTTCACTTTTGCTCAGATTAAACTTGACAAATTGTCTTAAACGTTTAAAATCGAAACATGCTCAATATCAACTAAATAAGTACTGCCCTGGACATGAAAAAGCTCTCAATTAATCGTTGAAATGTTATAATTTTTATAATTTTGTTATAGTAAAATATTTTTGATAAACCACAAAATCTTACAATATGAGTGTCAAATTGTATTGACCCTCCTTCTAAGCCCCCTTAATGACAGGCTTGTTTAGTTTAGGATGTTTGTTTATATGTAAGATGTCTTGAAGTAAGCGACAAATACGAAGTGACTGAGGATCGTAGCCTACGAGGATTGCGTAGGATACGACAAGGCAGAAAGGAAAAGTAAAACCGTACTGCCATCTGCTGTAAAGTTATGGAAACAATAAGCAAATACGTTGCTCGACGTCTGAGTTGCTTTAATTATGATCAGGTTTTTTCAATGGTAAAAATTTACAATAATTTTAATGCTTACTTTAATAAATAGGGCGGTTTATTGTGTGTTTCTGAACTAATTAGTAGGGGAATATGGGGCAAAGTGAAATAGTTAAGATAACGTACTTGTTTGAAAATGAACAAGTTGGAAATTTGTTCCAAAATTTATTGTGCATAAAGAAGGAATACTGTATTTTGTGATACAATTTGCGTTGAAACATTTTTTTATTTTTGGCAATTATTTTGCACTTTCAGAAAAAGGGAGGAAATTTTTCACCTCAAAAAACCATGGGGCAAAGTGAAAAATACAGTATTTTTGTAATGAAACATTTTCTATTTGATGATTTACAGTAATTTTCATCAAATGGATACGTAAATAAGCCAATAAGAGAATAATTAACTGAAAAATGAGCAAATAAACAAATAAATGACTTAATACATGAGAAAAAGAAATGCGTGAATATAATAGAGAATAAAAAAAAACAAAATAAGTGAATGAATGAATAAATACGTAAATTGATAGGTAAAAGAATGCGAATAAATAATAAAGAAAGAAACACGTAGCAATTTAGTAAATGAAAGTATAAATAAACGAAATGAGATTTCACTTTGCCCCATCCACTTTACCCCGCGTGGATTTGACAAATTAAATTGCTCGTGAAAAATCAAAACATGGCTAATTTAAAATGAATAAGAACTACAATAGGCATCAGTAGATCTCAATTAATACCTGAAACGTTAATTACAAAAATTGTATTACTTTATAACAACAAGAAATATCTTTTAAAAAACACGAATATTACAATAAAGATATCATTTTTTGAAAATGACTTGAATATTTTTTTTCGTCGATTTTTAGAGCTTTTTTTTTTTTTTTTTTGACAGGAATTAACTATGCGTCTAGGAACTTTGTTAAAATATTGCTAGATTGGTGGCGCTGTAAACTTTTAAAATATTTCACTATTTTCACTATATTATTTGCGCCGCTATTTCACTTTGCTCCAAATTACATACTATTTAATTATTTCATGAAAAACTTCTCGATGTGTATTACCGATGCCCAAATAAATAATTTCAAATACGAAATATGTCAATTGAAAATTTATTATACATAGCATATCAATGTATTGCTAAATATCAAGAGTAAAATGTCCTTAAAGATTTTATTTATTTATTTATTATTTTATTTACTCATTTATTTCTTCTTCTTCTTTTGTCCTTGTTCTACAGTGAGCAAAATAGATATATTAAAATATACTGTGATTAGAATGTTTTGAAAAACACCATAATTGAGGGATCAGTGGGAGAATTTTCATTTCAGGGAATTAGTCCCTCCTCAGCGAGCACTTTGAAACAAATTACATATGCAGGGTAGGTATCTTTGAATTTCCCCCTGTACTGGCGCACCTCCTCCTCCAACCTCTTATGTTCCTACTCCATCTTGTGTTTACTCTTCATGAGTGGGCGATACATTCTTGCAGAGTTTCCGAAAGTGTGGTCCGCGGACCACTGGAGGTCCACGTTGCTATAATACTAAAACGAAAAATTGCTGAAATTAAAGGATTAGTAGCAATATTTTTATTCAACACGAAAGCACATTTATGAAGAATAAAAAAGCTCTTGTTTGCGTACACGCAGAGAGTATCAACCTCCTTCCAGAACTGAACCATCGATTTTCAGATATATTTAATACCTAATTGAGTTTCTCATAGGTTTTTGCTTCCATATAGCTCGAAATGATGATGCTAAATGATGAAAACTGGACGAGAACTCCAAAACATGCACAGAATAATAAATGAATAAATTTAAAAGAGGGAAAAGAACCTTAAAACTAATTTGAAAAAAAGATTTAAATCTATCAAATCAACTTTTTTTGCAACGAGGAGGGGGGTCCACAATGTTAGTAATTTTTAGAAGGGGGTCAGTCGAGGTCTGGACTTTGGGAACCTCTGCTCTTTGCACTGAAAAAAAAAAAAAAAACTTGATTTTACAATAAAATATGCAGCCAAGGTTCTAGTTTAAAATTGTAAAATGCACTGTAATGTTGGCTATTTTGCAATTTATTACCATAAAATTATTTGTATTATACTGTAAAACTACAGTATAATACTGGCAACAGAGGTTCCAGTTTAAAACTAAAATGCACAGTAATAAGCTGTAACACTAGCAATTTATAGTTCATTATTACTTTAAAACTAGCAACTTTACAGTTTATTACTCTAAAATTAGCAAGTTTACAGTTAATGACGTAAAATTAACAATTTATACAGTTTGTTACTATAAAATTAGCTGTATCATATTGTAAAAACAACATTTATTTTTTACAGTGTTGGATTGGCAACATAGTTTTGTTTACATGACTGCAACTGAAATAATTATACCGTAGATAAATAAAAGTGCTGTGCTCCTTCTCTTAAGCCATTATGTCATCTAATTTTGTCCATTTGAAAAGTTTTAAGATTATTGAGTAGAAAAGATAATCGTAAAATATACGCTTCAAAACGATGGAAAATTTTACACATAGACACTGCATTTAAGTTCAAATTAACCTATTTGTCCCTAGTAGCCTAAAAACGGGACGCTTGTTAGTTACTGCATACAAAAACCTGTGATGGGTGTATCATTTTACTAAAGCTGTTTTTCACAAGTTAAGTAGCCCTTCTTCTTGAGAAAACAAGTTAGAGCCACTATTTTGACATCAGAGTTTATTTATAGACAGCTATTTTCGGACAAATCAGTCAAGCAACGATGCACAGAAAGTAAGTTTTTGATTTTGCGAACTTATTTTTCATAAAATTAAACTATTTTAAAATGTTTTGCTTAAAATTGATCACAAATGCCTTCTGTAATGTTACTTTGCAAAAGTTTTGCTCTCATATCTGCAAGATATCCCATTAACAGGAAGTTAAATAACTTCATAAATATGGTAACGGCGATCTATTTTACGCCTAAAATGTATGTAAACCATTACAAGTAAGAGTTTTAAGCAGATAAAAAATTTTAAAAAATGTTTAAAAAAACCTGGGCATAAATGGGTTAAGCAGAAAAGATTATCGTAAAATATATGCTTCAAACGCTGGATAAAATTTTACATTTAGACACTGCATTTAAGTTCAAATAATTAGCAGCAAAGAAACAGAAATAAAGGGACAATTTGGAAAGAAACTCTTCCTCCTCCCCTCCTTAACAAGCCACATTACTTTTGCTTCAATCCTTTATGTTAAAAATGCATTATCTGGAGCGAACTGCCTCTAATACTAGGCGAAACTGATGTCATCTGTGCACCATGCTCGGAACGTATCCTACATCCATTTTGTTATTCCATAAAACCGTCATTTAGTATTAACTGTAAATTATGCTCCCTATAAGAGCAGAAAAATAAAAATAAACATAATCGTACCACATTATTAAACGAAAATTTACATGATTTTTTAATATAAATTTATATGAATTTATCAACTGAAAAATTCATATAAATTTTCATTTTCACCCATCTTTTATAAACTATCTCATAAAACATTACATGTAATGCATAAGTTTGTGCAATCATGCCTAATGATTGGAAATTAAGTGGAAATTCAAAGTTTGAAAAAAAAATTGACGCATGGAGCATTTTGAAATCTTGTTAAAAAAATTTTAATTTTAAATTTCAAAAAAAGTATTCATTGTTTTTGCACTAATTTGTTATTTATGCTTTTAGATGTAATAAATATACAAGCACACAAAGTTTTAGATGTATAGATCAATAATTGAAAAAAAAAAAAGACTATCTAATTCTGAATCATATTTTTATGCGGTAACACGAAATGTTAAAACATTGTAGTGTTAGGAAAAGATTTTAAGGTAATTTTATTTTAATGTCTCAGGGTCATGAATAACGGCAGCTCAAAATTTCATCAGCTAGAAAATTAATTAATCAGAATTGGGAAAAATCACACCCGTGTAAGTATCACTTAAATATTTAGGTTAAAAAGAAGCTTGTTTTACCGCTGATTAATTAGCATTCAAATAAATGCTTGCTTAAATCAAAAGTAACGACTTATTGTTCCAATGTAGACTTGTTAGTCACTTTGTTTTCATGATCAATGCAAAAGGTTACTATTTATTCTAAACATTTTTCATTTCCAAACATAATAAAACACACTACGTAATACGCTTTTTTCATTTCTTAATGAATTCTCTGAATTACATTAATCAAAATTACTCTGATTCAGTTTTAAAGTGGCTAGCCTATGGCAATGCTCTATCATTAATTGTTGGTTATAACGAAAAGAAATATATTTTTAGGCACGTTTACAAGAGAAAAGTAAGCATTTAATTGTTCAGTAATTATTTGCAACCATCAATGTTATTTTAATGCTAATTTTATTTATCTTGATATGTCTATCTACAATAACCTTGTTTACTTAATTAAAATTTACTTTTCTACATTTTTAAAATTACCTCATTCATTAATTTCTATTTCCATTTATTTTTTTTTTATTTTTTTTATTTATTCTTTTTTTCTTTTGAATACCGTTATGCTGCAATGCAATTGTTTTAACATCGCCATATTCAATCGTTTTTTATTTATTTATTTATTTATTTTTCTTGAAAATTACAGCTTGAAAATTACAATTTTTATTTTATCCCTTCTTAAAGAAGTACCAAAGTCTTAGTTGATTTTTTTTTTTTTTTTTTGCTTTTTTTTGCGTCCGGACAGAAAATAAAATACTCATTTTTCTTTTCTTTCTAATGGCATCATTGTTTACACGAACATCACATGACCCTTAACCTAAGGGTGGAGATGAACCAACAAAAGATTAATTGCAAATTGTTTTCAGTAAATTGATATGAAGCAACAGGGACTTTTTTCTTTCTTGATTTACAACCTAAGATACAGCAAGCGGGTCTAAGATGAAAATCCAGCTGATATATAGTTGTTTGTTGCATTTTAAACCGAAGGGTAGATGGATTTTACTGCCAAAAGTAAGAAAATTTAAACCTAATTTTTCGATAGCATCGATAACATCTACCAAACGCATCGGTTTCACTACAAATTAACTTAAATTCACCTTCTATGGCCTCGATATTTTAGGCCCCTATAAAACCTTGAAGATAACTTAGAGTACACAAATTCTATTTGCGTCATCAAACACTCCTAATGTCAAGGACATCCAAAACTTGATGACATCTGAAAGAAAAGAGATCGGTAAATTTGTGCTTCAGAATTCGGATAAGAACTATTACGACTCAAAGTAAAAAAATTCAAAATACGTATTCTAAACAAAAAACAGTTCGCGAAAATTCGGCGAGAATTCCTAGCGAGTTGTTCTCCAGATATAGAGATACTCTGAAGCAAACTAATGATCAGATTTAGAGAGATAAGCATGCTTTCAAGGCTAACAAATGTCATTTGTGGGGGCCTCTCAGGGTTGGTTCTCAAGAGTTAGTGCAGTAAAAAGTGATTACTGCTTTTATTTCCCCCTTTTTTTTTTGGTGTTCATCGACTGTATCATTTCTGATATCATTGACGTTATTACGAAAAATTGACGAAGAAGTAGTTCGAATTGATTACAAAGCGCAAGATGGTTGAAATTGATGATTTGAAGAAACAATGTGTGCGAGGAGGATTTCTTCTTTTTAAACATCAGTTATGTGAGAAAATGCAGCGAAAAATGTATATATGCTTGCAAAAATTGACTGCAAATTTACGCCAAACTTGTAGGTAGTTTTGCAGCGAAATTGTGAATACAATATTGTATTTTATTGATGACATAATTTTGCAGACCAAACTATAGTTGCTAATTGGGAAGTTACTTGGCAGTAATCAACAATTTGTGTACGGGACTCGAGAAAAAAAAAAACTAATTCAATCAACATTTGATAGAATTACATCAATTTTTATCCCGTATAATGAAATATCCCGCTTATTAGAATACTTTTTCGTGGCAAAAGGCTATTTTCCATTAAACGGGCTCGACTGTAGTTTTTCCTTAGTAGCACATTGAGAAGAAACTAAGTATAACTGCTCTAAGGTTTTGCCCCAGTGGCCCTGTTTTCGAAATTTCAACACTTTAAATCTTCCGAAATTAAGAAAAAGCACCAAATTCAGCGAGATTCTAATAATAGGGCAAAAAAATCTTTCACGCGACTTGTGGATGGATGCAATGTGTGATCAATATCTCACCAAGCCACAATATTTTAGCCCTTTTCCAAAAAAATTTAGCAGTCCTTTAAGGATCTATATCTAGATAACGGGTGAATGTAGGGCCATAGCCAGCATGAATATCCCTAGTAGACCAATTTTTTTAGAAAGGTAAAAATAATAAGAGTAGTAATAATGATAAATGAATGAATAAAGTAAAAATAACCGTTGTGCTAACAGAATTGACAATTTTAAGAAATTTTAACTAAAATTTTGGATCAGGGGAGGGGGTGCGATTACAAGTAAAAATTGCGCAGATCACTTTCTTAAAAATGGGCCAGCCGCAGGGCCGTCATGAGGGAAAAATCTAGGGAAGAGTATGAAATTGGAACATTGACAGCAGCTTAACTTTTTCGAACCCATATTTTAATTTAGAAAGAGAAGGCGGATTTCATCATCTGGTCTATGAAATACTTATTACTAGATGTAATAGCAATAGGATTGTAATCGTAGGTATGATATTCACTCAGAAATAGGGTTTCCGGGGCAAACTTAAAACACTGACCTTTAAACGGGATGTATCGGAACAGCGGGGGGATGCGGAACATAACCTAATGACCATACAAAGAAATTCTTCATAAATACGCTGTTGGGTATTTTTGGCAGTCGATTTTTTTAGAAAGTTCCTATCATAAGAAGTAAAAAAAAAAAATTTTTATCATTCTGGCAACATTGACTTATGAGCATAGGTGGACTTACGGGGGTGCCAAACATTTTGCTTAAATTTTGAAAAAAAAATTAATTAAGCGTATTTCATATGGAAACGGTTTGGAAAATAAGTTACATTTCTGATAGCTACAATTCAACTTAATTCACTAGCAAGAAAACCCAAAAATACAACATATTATATACTTCAGAGGTACTCAAAGTCCAGACTTTCATGGAACCCCTACTGAAAATTACTAACTTTACGCCCCCCCCCCCCCCACCCGATAACTAAAATGTTTGTTTTGATCGTCTCGGAAATTCCGGAGGAGGGGGCGGAAGCCTCGGTTTGTTGCACCCCCAGAATTCATAGCCTAAATCCACCTATGCTTGGACTCTTTGATCAAACCATACACCTTGTAGGCGAAATATTTTTTTCAAAAATGTTCATAATTGTCTTACGATTTAATTAAAAAAGCCACAGTTAGTGATAAGTTTTTGAAACCATAAAATCGACACATTTGATCCCTGCTATCCCTGCTACCTACCACAATCGAGAATTGTTGTAAGAGGAAAAGTTGGGCGTCTCATTAAAATGAAGCCACTCACGGAAAATTCGCTTGATAGTAATAAACAGAAAAATCTCTATTAGGGATTCCTGATGACTAAAACTGCTCAACATGTTTTGTCTCAGCGTGGAATATCAAAAACAAAGCAGGACATAACTTTGAGATATTTTTCCAAGTAAGTTTCTGATACCTCTCCCTCACTGTTTCACCCCAAATGTAGCTTAAAATGAGTTTTTGGTGCTTCAATTTAAAAAAAAAATCCCGTATAGGGAATATCCGCTCCCTCTTCTTAGTCAACAACTCCCAAAATGGCTTTCAAATCTATTTTAAGCAGGTTTCTCTCCTTTTTTTTTTTTCGCCTTCAGTTCAGAATACAGTGAACTCTCACTTATACACCGCCTCATTTATGCGCCTTTTTCACTTATACGACGATTTTCAATGATCCCAGCACATTCCATAGCATAATAATGATAATATCATTCGTTTATGCGTCGCTCTAACGATAAATATTTCACTTATGCGCCGAATTTTTTGTAAAATGTAAAAAATTTAATTTATTTTCTATAAAAAATAAGCATGTTTCTTCATTTTCCTCTTAAATCTTTCACCTTCATTGCTCACGGAAGGCATTTTTTCCGAATGAACTAGAGTACGGAGAGGGACAACTATCTATTATGTATCGTTTTAAAGGGAACCATTTGTGATAAGGTACGCTACAATTTTTGTTTTCTCTTTATCATTGTAGTTACGTTACAGTAATTGCCAAACCGTAGTAATATGTCCTTTTTCTATAGAAGCATTCTTATTCATGCTGTCATCAGAACTTATGTTGCGCTTTAGACCTTTAAATGGGCTTGTTCGCTTATGCGTTTATCTCAGTTATACGCCTTTTTCTGTTGGTCCCTTGGGCCGGCGTATAAGTGAGAGTTCACTGTATATCAAAAGGAATGTATCGGAGTTCCTCACCAAACGTTTAGTCCCTCCCAGGCAAAAATTCTAATTGCGCAAAAGGTGCCAAATTTAGTTTCGTGCCTTTTTTTTTTTTGAATGCTTGCGGCCCCAATAAAAAGCTTTTAACATTTTGGACTGATATGGTACTTTCCAATGATGATACCTTTAGGTCTTCTTTTTTCCACTCTTTTTAATTTTAAATACTTTGCCTTTTGAATTTCTGGATTAAGTTTCAGTTTGCTTTCGCTTTATACATTCAGACACTTAGAAATGCTTGTGCATGGATGGACATATGCGATTTTTTTTAGAGGAGGGAGGGAGAGGCTTATATATTTTGCTTATGATTTAACAGGATATTTTCCACATAGAAAGCAATTTCAGTGTAGAAAAGAGTTATTAAAAGAGAGAGTTATTATTTTTAATAACCTTGTCATTAATGGTTGAAAACGGAATGTTTTTATATTTTAGCCGAACATAGTACTAATAGCAAGGAAGTACTAATTTTAAAGCCCCCCCCCCCTGCCTTCTCCTATGGGCGCCTATGAACTTTCTGACTTTTCATTAGATCACAATATTTTAAATCTCTTTCACCGTATTTCACCTTTAAAAAAAAATTGTATTTAAAACATATTTCGACGGACCATATACTTTTCACCACCTATCCATGGTTTTCATGATAATATTTTCATTAACAAAATTCGAATTATAAATATATTGGCAGACTCCATGAGGATTTATTTTCTCATTTTTTAAATTTACAATTGAGTTTTGATAATTTCGAAACTTTTTTTTCAAATCCTTCTTTAACTCACAGTGTTCGCCCGGTCCGTGTCCCCAGAGTCTTGAGACGGCCGTGAGACCTTCCTATAATTCGAATTACCAATAACTCGAAGCTTTTGACCGGTCCCTTGGGACTTCATTTAGACTCGACTGTATTATTAAACTAGCTTATCTATGTCAAATACTTTTGTTTTATTTATTTTTTCAAAAGTAGAAAAATGAATACACAACTAAGTAAATTAAATTGCACATTTTAATTTAAAATAGTACGGATTTTTTTTTTCTCTCTTTTTCAATATTGCTTAGGGGAGACTCAAAATTTTACTTAAAAAATATGTATAAAAATGCTGTTTCTATTGCTACTTATTCAAACTTTTTTCCATTATTATACTATATTTGTGTAGGTTATTTTGTTAGGATTTTTTGTTTTATCCTCGCAACCGAGGAACCAAGGATTATTCTATCCTCAAAAAGAACAGAATAAAAAAATTCCTTACATCAATGTCAAAAATTTTTACAAAAAACCAAACAAAACAGGCCCATCATTTTAAAATTTTTTGAGGAGTGGTTGGGATGGAGGTAAATCAATGCTTATTATACCAAAAACAAAAAAAAAATCCAAGCTCGAGTCCTTGTATCGGGCAGTAGCAGCTGACGTCTTCCTGGTAGATAAACAAACACCACGTGCTGATGACAGCTAAACATACTCGAAACGTCGTCTGCTTTTCTCACCGATGATTTGCTCTGTGATCTTTTTTCTTGTAGATTTGGCTGTTATTTCGGCCTTTCTTCAGTTTTGGCATGTTTTGTTTGTATTTCATACTGGTATTCAAGGAGGTTAAAGGGGAGGAGCTAAATCTCTGCTATCTAAAAGTGGCAACGAATTCTCACACGCCGCCAGAGGACGCTAGCTGAAACGCTCCCTACTTCCTACGGGATTCAATGTAAATGATACTGAATCTGTCCTCTCTTTAAATGCTGCTATGGGAAAGAAAAAAAAATTTTTTCAACTGGATTTTGATGTAAATCTTCGACTGACATTATGAATTAAGTATGATTTTCATCCCACGAAAATAGGAGCCGTATTTTTTGAGAAATAGGTTTAATCGAATGCACTTACCAACTTGTCAAATCTGACAGAATCTGTCACTTTTTAAAGACTGCTGTTGGCAAGAGTTTTTTTTAAAGCTAATTAATTCATTTATTTAAATTATTGATTAATTTATTTTTTAATTAAAATTATGGGCTGATTTGTTTTGAATAAAAATTATTCATTAATCAATATTTTTAATCCACATTAGTTCTTTTATTTCTTTATTATTTTATTTATTTATTTTGTGTGCGTGTGAGTGTGCTTGGAATGTCTGGAAAAGAAAAAAAGCGATTCTGTTCTACGTATAATTAGTATTTTTAGAAAAATAATAATAAATAAAAAAATAATATTTACAATTTTAAAAAATAAACAAATATTTAAAAATAAATAAATAATATTTTAAAAAATAAATAAAATAAAAAAGAGGGGTAAAAAAAAATAAAAAGCACAAGAGGGTTGGGAAACATTTTGGGGAGGGGGGATTTGCGCCATTGAGCTTGGGGGGATGGGCACCCCTGTCTCTAAGGCAGGGATTCAAGTGAAGCAGCACTGCGATCGCTTCGAATTGCAATCGCTACTGGAAGTGAATTACATTATCATCAACTTAACTTGGCATGACGTCACTACGGGTGGAGCCAATAAGAGCTCACAAGCACTCAGCGATCTCCTCTTATTCGCCAAGTAGGCTGTGACGTTTTAACTAGCTCGTTTTTCATAGGCAAACGCCACGCTGACGTCACGATGTTTTTATCAAGAAACGTTCTAATGTAATTCATTTCCAGTCGCGATTGTAATTTGCGATTGCCTGTTTCACTTGAATCCCTGCCTTAGTCATGATAAAATGATAACTTTCAGTGGCGTAGCACAGAATTTTTTAAATAAGAAATAATAGTTATAATTTAAAAATAAAAGAAAATAATAGGTTAAAAAAAAGAAAATAATATATTAAAAAAAAAAAATAATATGTTTAAAAAATAATATTAAAATTAAAAAAAAATTAATAATATATAACAAATAATTATATACGTTGAAATAATAATAATAATAAACACACCATTTGGATCACAGACCATAGGTTAGGCACAAACGGCTTAAAACTTATTCGATTTGAGCAAAAGAGAAGAAAAAAATTCGAAAATTAAGCCAATTAATATATTTTTAATTGCAAAAATGATATAAATATAAAATTTCCTATTATTAGGTAAAAACTAAGAAAAATAATAATAATGAACTACTTTAGGGGCAGCCGATTTTTTACACTCCCTGACTTTTGTGATTTAGTGACGGTCCTGGTCACAGCCATTTATAAGAAAAACTGCATGTAAAATAGAAATGATGAAATTTATACTACAGTCGACGCTCAATATAACGACCATCTCCGTCCCACAAAAAGATCTTTATAACGAGTCGTCGCTATAAGAGGTAGAACATAGAGTATATTGGGATAAAGTTGGGGGGGGGGGGGCTTCCCACCGGTCGTAATATTGGGAGCCTTTATAACGAGTGGTCACTATAACGAGCGTCAAATATATTTTGTATCACAATTTAAGCTTTTACGACTATCTCTACTTAAAAAATCACTTTAAAAATACGGCACTCACTTCCGTGGGAATAAACACATTTAATTCATAATGTCAATTTCAGATCTTAAATGAAAAAAAACATGATAAAAAAATTTGAAGCAAGGACACAGAGGAAAAATTCAGAGACAAAAATTTCTGGAAAGAATTTTTAAGTCTTAAAATATGATTTTTGTGTATTTTAAACGGGGTTAGAGACAGGGGTGCCTATCCCCCCCCAAGCTCAATGGCGCAAATCCCCCCCTCCCCAAAATGTTTCCCAATCCTCTTGTGCTTTTTATTTTTTTACTCCTCTTTTTCATTTTATTTATTTTTTAAAATATTATTTATTTCTTTAAAATATTTGTTTATTTTTTTAAATTGTAAATATTATTTTTTTATTTATTATTATTTTTCTAAAAATACTAATTATACGTAGAACAGAATCGCTTTTTTTCTTTTCCAGACATTCCAAGCACACTCACACGCACACAAAATAAATAAATAAATAAATAAAATAATAAAGAAATAAAAGAACTAATGTGGATTAAAAATATTAATTAATGAATAATTTTTATTCAAAACAAATTAGCCCATAATTTTAATTAAAAATAAATTAATCAATAATTTAAATAAATAAATAAATTAATTAATTAGCTTTAAAAAATCCCCCCCAAAAATTTTTATGGCGAAACATGCGCCATAATCCCCCCCCCCCCGTGGCTACCCTTGGTTAGAGATACATTATATTAGTCTAGGTTTAAGCAAAAAAGATAAAAAAAATTCGAAAATTAAGCCAATGAATATATTTTTAATTGTAAAAATTATGTAAATATAAAATTTCCTATTATTAGGTAAAACGAAGAAAAATAATAATAATGAATAAATAAATTTTTCAATTACTGATTACAAATGGTAATTAAATAAAAATATGAACATGTAAAAAAGAAGGTAATATGAAAATATAGTCTATAATAATTATTTTGTCTACTAAATATTTTTAATTAATAAAAAAAATTAAGTACCGACATAATTAATTTTTTGCCACATGCATAATTTATCACAATTTAGAGAGCTTCAAAGTCATATTTAGTTCATAATGGCAATCGAAGATTTACACCAAAATCCAGTTGAAAAAAAAAAAAAAAAAAAACTCTTGCCAACAGCAGTCTTTAAAAAATGACAGATTTTGTCAGATTTGACAAGTTGGTAAGTGCATTCGATTAAACCTATTTCTCAAAAAATACGGCTCCTATTTTCGTGGGATGAAAATCATACTTAATTCATAATGTCAGTCGAAGATTTACATCAAAATCCAGTTGAAAAAAATTTTTTTTCTTTCCCATAGCACCATTTAAAGAGAGGACAGATTCAGTATCATTTACATTGAATGCCGTAGGAAGTAGGGAGCGTTTCAGCTAGCGTCCTCTGGCGGGCGTGTGAGAATTCGTTGCCACTTTCAAACTAGCGCATTCGTAGAACATTTCTCTCCTTCTTTCTACTCCGTGCTGGTATTTCATTTTCAACGCATCAATCATTAAAGAAAAAAATATTCACTGAACTCTCCGCGTATTTAACCACTGAGTAGAACAGTAGCAAACTGTCTGCTAATATGCTTATTTTGATAGGACTTGATTGTTCTTAATGCATTAAATATTCATAAACTGTGGAGCGAGCGATCCTTCTTTTTCTTTTCTAGTATTTGTACGGCAAGTTAGACGCGCATCAGTTTATAATTCATTTTTGCTTATTAAATACGGATCCTAAATGTTAATGATCTTGATTTTATCAATATATCTTCCTTTTGCTTCATTATGAAAGCTTTCACAAGACTCGGAATACATTTTACACTTAAAAAAAGGCAAAAAAAAAAAAGAAAAGAAAACAACTGCGCACTCACAATACCATGCTACACATACGGTAAACATGGAGTTGCTTGTCCACCAGGAACGACACCACAATAAACCTTCTGCTATTGAAGAGGAGTAGCCTTGCGTCTAAATCGCTCATTCATTTTAATTGTTGCTTTGGACGTAATGTAATGTAATAAAGTTTATATGCTCTCCCGCATGGTTTCGTTTACGTGTAATTCATTCCTTTAACTTTCTTGGAAATGTTTTATCGTTTTGTTGTTTTGGATTAAAATTGGAGATGGGAACTTGAGTGTGGTCTGTCTGGACGTTGTTATATCAACGTAATCAGGAAGATGTAGCAAGCAAATTCTCCAGTTTTACTATAAGGATTACGATATGACAAGCAAGAGACTACTTGCGCCAATTTTGTGTTTAGCTTTAATAATTTATGAAATCATTTCAAAATGTACACAATCAGGATTAGCTTCTCCTATTCAATAAAAATGGAGATATTAATATCCACAAATATGTTCACCGGAAGCTCCATTTTAAAAGTGATAAATCTCATATTTCTCTCTTTAGGCATTCATTAACTTGTAAGTGTTTTGAAAACATAAAATAATGGAAACACAATTTCACTCTGTTCGTGATGCCTGTGATTCAGATATTCATGATTTGCATGATTCCAAATTCTCTAAATATCGTCAAATGTTTTCAAATCCAAAGTGTTATTTACTCTTTTTCTGTCTAATTGGTATTTTGCAAGGAGCATATTTTTCTTACTTTGTTGGAATTTTATCAACTTTAGAGAAACGTTATTCATTTGACAGTTCAGTTACTGGTATCATACTGATTGCAGACAATTTAAGTCCAGCACTCTTCAGTATTTTTATGGGTTACTATGGAAAGCGTTTTCACAGGCCCAAATTAATTACTTTTAGTATGATGGTGTCGGTTTTCAGTTGCTTTCTCTGTTGTTTGCCTTACTTATTATATGGTTCTGTAGTTAAGAGACATCACACTGTTGTAAATAATACCATGAAATTGTGTGACCATATAATTACTGATCCTAAGTGTGATAATTCTATAGTTTCTGAAAGTGTCATAGCTGTCAGTTTATTTTTCCTTGCTAATTTCTTGAATGGATTTGGCTCAATAGGATATTATACTATTGGAACTCCCTATTTAGACGATAGTGTCAAGAAGAGGGATTCACCACTGTATATAGGTAAGCACCGAAAAGAGGAGCTTTTGAAAATGCTTGTTAACTCTGCAGTGAACATTCTGTTTTAAAATGTTCAAGATTAATGTGTGCTATCTGCATGTTGGTGGTGCAATGCAATAAAGTTTCATTACACCATTAATGACTTAATCAACAAACTTAAAAAAGAAAATTTTTAAATCAACTAAATTTAAAAAAGAGTTGTCAACTATTCCTCTCTGTATGAAATGAATGTGAAGAAAACAATATTTTGGAACTTTAAGATTTCAATTGTATCAAAAATTAAAATAATAATTAAAAAAATGTGAAATATTTCGGAATAAGTATGTAGAAGTATACCTGTTTTATGTAGAAATATTGTTTTTAAGCTTGCTTGTTAAAATATTCATAATAATTGTACCTTAAATTTTAATCTATGTGTCAGTTCTAATTTTTAGTTTGTCCTTAAATTGTGCATAAAAAAACACTATTTTTATGCGGTTGAAGAGTTAAACAGACTTTCTAATTCTTCAGAAAAATTAATGTGTGCTTCACTTTTTTTCATCAATTTTCTATTAGTTTCGAAAAACACAACATTGCACACAGAGATTATTTGTAGTTTGCATTGTCATTTTGTGTTTCCTTTTTTCTATTTGCAATGTCGCTTAGCTTTTTTTTTGCAATAATTTGTATTGTATCTTAAACTAGTAAAACCAATAGTGTCTCTGCAAGATACAAGAATTATATTTTTTTGAAAATATTTTTGGAGCATTTAGAAACTGATTGTGTGTGAAATTAAGATGCAAACTTTTTGGAGTTTACTAGATAAATATTTACATATATCCACTATTGTACAAAGGCAAGTCCTCTACTTCCCCAATTACTTAAATTCATTAATTTGTTTCTTTAATATGAATAAGAATTTTAATTGTGTATGGATTTACTTTACATTTCCTATTTCAGGTACCAAATATGTATTTAGAGTTATCGGACCGACTTTAGGATTTATGCTGTCATCATTTTGCCTCAGCTTTTATGAAAATCCTTTCAGTAAGTTATTTTTTACGATTCCTATATTAGACTAGAATAAATGTCCGGTATTGCACAAAATCATTTTCTTTTCTATATTTCTTAATATGCAATCCGCATTGTGTTGTGTAGCATACAGCAGTGCACCCTGGTAGCAGAGGCGTAGCAGGGAGTGGGCAAATCGAGCGACCGCCCAGGGCCTCGCATCTCCACTTTGCCCCGAATTTTTCTCCATTCGAACTTTGTTCCGAGACAAAATTTTACAAAGTGTTCAAGAATCATACAGTTAAAAACACTAGTTTTTTCTCTTCAAAAGTAAAAAGAAAGAATGAGCCTTACTTCGAACTTCTGTCCGATCCAAGTTTTTCCGAACTTTCGGCGCGCTCTCTTATTCACTGTTTACAGTTTTGGCTGAATCTTTATCTGCATTCAATTAAATAACATCTGGGACCCGCTCACCCGGCCAAGGGAATATTATATTTTTGAAGGCGATGGCATAGGGCCCTCACCCCAAAACAGACTAAAATCGAAAACACAGATATATTTGTTTTAGAAATTACAACTGTAACTAAACAAAGGCTTTTTTTTACACTCAGGGCCTGATTTTAAAAAAATGCCCGAAAGGCCTGGTCTACAGAGCCTGATTACTGAGTAGGCCGCCTGAATTTAAGTGGCCCCCAAATAGTTAAAATTGAAAAAGCTAATGGTTTAAATTGTAAGGTTGGCTAGATGGAAACCCAAAAGCATAAGCGAAGCGTGGGGAGATGGGACGCTCCCCCCTCCCCTAACTTGCTCTTTTAACCATGAAGTTGTCCGAAAGCATCACGAAAATCTTAACTAGAATATCATTTGTAGTTTTCTATATTTCATCTTAGTAGAATAGGAGGGGAATACATGCCCTCCGACAAAAATTTCAATGTTTGACACCTGAATGTTTCCAATATTATGACAAAAATCGTCAAAAAGAATACTTCCGTTTATGTTACCCACAGCCAGAATTACTGTCTGGAAGAGTGTTTTGGTCAAAAGAGTCCTTAGGATTGGCAATAATGTTAAATGCAAGGCCTCTGGGGGATGTTCTTCCTCTCGCTGCGCCATATTTTATCTTGACCTTCTCCATGTTTGTTGCGTTAGTAAGATAACAATTTTAGAAGTGTCCAGGTTCTTACGCTCCTCCAAAACTCCTTCATTTATTTTATTTTATTTTTTTTTTGAAAGGCCCTGTAAGTTCATGCATTTTGGAACTAAACCCTTCAAAACTCCTTCTTTTTATATTTAAGACTATATTTTCTTCCTTTGTGGCAGTTGTTCTAGGCAAACCAATTTTCTTACTTTTCCAATTAAAGAAATATTATTTTGGACTTTGCGTACTGGAATTAAAGCAGTGATTTACCTACCAAAATCTTCGCACTGAAATTCAGGAAGCAGACCTACATGGTCTCATCAAAACCACCGCCATAAGATGAAAATAGAGGTTCTTAAGAATCAATTAAAGAGCTAATATAATTAAGCTAAATATAACCATTTTGGTTATATTTAGCTTAAAATGCCTTGTTCACAAAAGTAGCTGATTAGAACTAGCATTTGAAAGGTACAGGCAAATTATACTATTAGGTTTTCTTCTTGAACTTTTTTCTAGTCAAGAAATCTATATTTGAACATCTGTTGGAAGAAAATTTTCTTTATCTTTTTAATGTCCTCATCTTTCCAAATACTAAGTCTGGTGGTTCATTTGTTCGGGCCAAGAAATTTTAATTTTCCTTCTCAAGCTGTTTTACTCCACTGCACTCCCAGTAGTGAAAATGAGCTCGTTTATTAGTTATAGTGATAAAAAATTACTCATGTAGATTTTATATACAAAGAGATCGTGTTAGAAGAAAATGACTTGGAAATAGCAATTTTGAAATGGTAAAAGTTGTTCAAAATCTCATTTTGCTCCTTCAAAATTCCCCCAAAAACACCTTCATTTTTGTTTTTAACATTAACTACGAGCCCTGAATGTGGAATCATAAAATCATGCTAATTTATATGCTTTTTAAGGCATACATTTGAAAATTTTATGTAACTACTTACGCACCAGAAAATAATTCTAACTTGAAAATACTATTTTCATAAAATTTGGCTTGTAAAAGAGAGAGAGAGAGAGTGAAATAAAGGAAAATACTCTATTCGTTTTACTTAATGGAATTTAATTTAGTGTAAAATGTAATTTTTTATAATAAAATATGAATTTTAGCATAGAATTATCTTTCTTCACAATTAAAAATTTTCAATTTCTCAATGTTTCTTTCGCGCATTTGTCGGTCATAAACATACCAAAAAGAAATTAAATACCAATAGCGAAAGAAATAACTAAAAAAGTCTTATGCATAATGAAGTTGAATACATCTTTATTCTTGTCTAAAAACTATTTACATTACATAGTTTGTGTAAACGAATACATAGTTCTCGTCTCATACTTGATTTTACAAACTGTTTACTAAATGCTATGACTAACTTGAGAATATATTTAGGCTTTTACTTATAATCGTTTTCGGTACGTTTTTTTTCTTTTCTTTTTTCTTCAAAACTTATCAGAATCTTATCAACTTTTGTCATTGCAATATGATCTTCCCGATTGGATATAGAGTTCGGTCACTAAACTCAAAGGCAGTGTTCCTTACCACTAGATCACATGGGATTGTTAATTTTGCTCTTAAAATAACTTTGTTAAATATGCCATATTTTAACAATTTTTCATTTTTTACTTCTCCCTCGCTCTTACTTGTCAATTAATGCCAACGATTTGTGGAACTACAACCAAATTTTTTTTGATCGAATGAATAACTTTTGAGGGATTTTGCTTGCTTCATTTTTCCTCCTATTTTTGTAGTCTCAGTTAGTAAAAATTCTCCCCGAGCCCTTGAAATTGGGAATAGTCTGCTTTACACCCCCTAAACAGAGCAGGGGTCTGTCCAGGATTTTTCACAGGGTCCGTTTTTTGTGAAAAACTAAATAATTTTGTGAAAAATCAAATAATTTTGTGAAAATCAAACAATTTTGAAAAAAAAAAAAAAAATGCAAAAAAAAAAATTGCTTTTTTTTTTTTAATTTAAAAAAAAATAAAAATGAATTTCATTTATTTTCCTCTTAAAAAAGCGTATTAAACATCAAAAATGCGAAAAGTCCGATTCCTGTAGCGGATGCAAAGAGATTGCAGTTTTCAAAGTGATCATTCAAGTGACATCAAAAGCATAAAAACGGAACATAAAATAATTTTTTTGGTGAATTTTTTTTACAATTGCATTTAAAGGTCAATGGTAAACATATTATTAATGTCTGTTAACACAATTAATGCAAAAATAAAATGGAACGATCGTTTAACATTTAGACTCATAAAAGAACAGTTAATTTTGCTTTAAAAATTTTAAAATAATGATCTGAGCAAAAAATAAAGCGAATTTTCATTTATTTGCCTCCTAATAAAGAGTAATTAGCTTGAAAAGTAAGTAAAATTCGATTTTCATATCGGATGCAGAGATCGCTTTTTTCAAAATGAAAGCATCAGAAATATAAAAACGGTTTTTAATAATTTGTTAAAGTCAAAAATTTTAGAGCTATATTTCATCAGGTTTATATGATGAATGTCATTAATAATCACCGACATATTCGCCAAAAATTCGGAGAAAAAATACGGTAGGGAAACATAGCAAAACAAACAATACCAGACTTCCAATATTAACAGACGCAAAAATACATTAATTCCTGAATATAACTAAAACACCACCCTTGTAAGCATTTAAAAAAATAAATAAATAAATGAAATAAAAAAAAGATAATTTTCTGCCAAAATAAGGTCAAAACATCGCACCAAAGACGTCAGATGGAAATAATTTTAATTTTAAATAGCTGATCGCTCTACCCAGAAGCAATCCCATTTTTTCTCCAACCCTAGCTATCTGTTTGCAGTTCTAAGTTCATTCTGCTGATAATTGCTATTATTATTATTTCCTTTATGTTTAAGTCCATAGCAGGGAGAAAAATCCTTACTCTGCACTTCCAGAGAAATCTATAACAACAGCAACATCGCAGCAAGCCACTTTGATTTGCATATGATAAAACAAACAAGCAGAACCATTAAAGCAAAACAACTACCTTTTTTAAGTTGTTAATTTCTTTAAAAGAAACCAACAAAAAGTGCTACATTTTGCACTAAAGATTTTTGCTTGCCCGAGCATCGCAGGGCAGGCAGGAAGTGCCGACTTTTTTTTTTTTTCGCAAAGTTAGCGGATAAGCGATTCCCTTCTTTAACTTCAGAAAAGGCCCAAAAGTTATGGGCTTTTACACAGAAATATGCTATGCATTATTTTGATTTCAGATTTGCTTTTTGAATGAATAATGTGTGAAATGTACGTTTGTTTGATCAGCATTTTGTGAAGGGTCCGTTTTGCTTGATCGCATTTTGTGAAGGGTCCGTTTTGCTTGATCGTATTTTTGTGAAGGGTCTGTTAACGGACCCGAATTTCCTCTGGCCAGACCCCTGCAGAGGTCAGTGCATCACTCTTCTGATACCCATCCCATCGCAATAGCAAATCCAAAAAATGGCGTGAGCATTGAAAAAAAAAAAAACAAAAACCTGGGGGTGTTGTGTCAGCGCAAAATACACATAAATTGGAAAAATGGTCTGTTTTGCAACCGAGTAAGTTGTTCGAACTACAGAAAAAGATTGTAATATCTTAGGAACCCATTAAAACTCAATCCAGCTCAGGTGTTAACTGGAAACTGAGAAAAAATATCAAATTAATTGTACATGCAATTCATTGTAAAAGTAAGAGAGAATGTTTTTTTTTTTCTTTTTGCGCAAAATCTGGGAGTTTTTGTGAGAAGGGGAGGGGGGGGGGCATGAGCTCCTCCTTAATTCCTAAACTCGGGGCCTCGCAAAATTTATTCGCCCAGTCTTAATTTTGTTCTTGCTACGCCACTGCCTGGTAGTCTATTAAATTATTTTTTCAATTTTTTTTCATTCGATTCATTAAAATTGGCATCTAATTTGCTCTTTTGACGCTTAGAAACTTGTATCAGGCACCATCCATGATGCCTAGATTTAAATTCTTATTTCTAATAGCCTTAGATTATGTTTCCCCTCACTACATTGAGGAAAGTATGTAGTATTACACTCACACACACACTTATTTTCCTCAAAGAAAAATTATCGCCAAATGCCGAAATTTTTTTGATGACTATAAAATGGCGATAAACATTGTCATACAAAGTGTTTCCAAAATTAATAGTAAAATTTCATGATTATTTGAAATTGTGCAAAAGGCAAATCAAAAATGAAAGTTTTTATCTTACTAAGGCTGTGCCTATTTTAGTTGACATTTTATTTTACACACTAACAAACATTTTAACGATTCTTTTAAATAAATAAAGCAAAAAAATTAAAGGAAATAAAATAAACTTCACTTAAGTTTCCAGTTTTGGCAATATCTTGATTATTGACAGTTTGGAGCGTTTGATAAGTTACAAACAGTTATAGATTTATTTTGAAATCAGTTGTTGTGAAAGCCAAGAAGCATTAAACCCCAGTGTTTGGTTTCAAAAAGCAGCTATAACTAAAAATATTGGCAAGGGTCTTAGCTGTTAAAATCTTCCTACTAAAAGTTTGGTGAGATTTTTGGTCAATTAGATACATTAAGTAAGTGTCCGATCAGTGCAAAAAAAGTAGAAAAAGTAATCGTTACATAACCAGTTTCCTTAAAATAGTCAACAACACACTAAATCTATGGATTAGTTGCTGATCTCATCAAGCATTTATGTTGCTAATATCCTAACAGATGGTTACATAACCTTTAAGACTACTTAATGTAGTGGAAAATCTACTAACAAAAAACTGTTTTGGGCGTAATAAAGTACACATATTAAACTAAATGAGTTCTACTTAGTTTTACAAAATTATCTTCATCTTTTCAAGTACCATCTCTTTATTTAACTCCCCGGCGGTTCGGCAGTTCCAAAATTACCTGTTAAATGGACTAAAATAAGGCGTTCAAAACCGTCAGGGGATTAAAGCAAGGATAGATAGAAGAGATAAAATAGGGGTAAAAGTTTTTTTCTTTAAAAGTGATTGAATTAATATTTTAGCAAATTTCTGGAAAGTCATTAATGCTCAGCAATGCTTGATTTTTTAGTGTTTTAACTTCTATGCCCCTTTTATTCTATTTTTCAGCTTTTCTCTTTTTTTTACCTCATAAAATTTATAGGAATTGATTATTTATTTACTTTAATTACTTTTGTTCCATTTTTCAGTTGAACCTGGTTTTGAAGATTCAGATTCTCGATGGATTGGAGCTTGGTGGGTGGGGCTTATCATTCTTGGAATAGCTCTATTTATAGTTTCTTTTCCTGTGGCATATTTTCCGGAACAAGTTCAAAGAGCTCATTTGAAGGAAACATCTATTAAAACATCTTTACTTGGTAATACAAGTTTTTTGATCTAAATATATTTCAAATGTTAAGTAGTTTTAAAACAGCTGTTAAAAGTACCAATAAGCCAATATAAACTTTGTGTTTTCTTCGTAATTAGAAATTATGTTTTACAGTCAAACCTTGTTAATCTGAACACGCTTAAAACATATTGCTGCTAAAACGAACTACATTTCTAATCCCCATCCTACTGTTTGTTTTTTATTGTTCATGGGAGGAGACAAACTAGGGTTTTAGACAAATTGATTTCAAAGGCTCCTTAGAGTTCATTTTAATGAGGTTCGACTGCATTTGTAATTCATTGACAAACTTATCTTTCTGTCTGCACTCTTGTTTTGCAAAATCATTGAAATGGTATAATCTATTCTCATTTATTTTTAAATACAGTAATTCAGTCTGATCAAATGAAAGCAATTAAACCAGACTTTGATTTATCCAGACATCCATTTAGATGTAAATACTGAACAAATAAAAAGAGTTTATTCAATGGTTTTTAGTACCTACACCTCTTTTCTTCATAATTAAAATGTTCATCATGAAAGAGAGTTTTAGCTAAGTCGTCAGTGTCTCTTGTTGTGCAAATCTTTTTGCATTTTTTATCTTATGAATTCTGAGGTACAGTGCCGAATTTTGAGGTTTAGGGGCCTGCCACAATACACTTTTATGGGCCACTCAGAATTGAGTTGAACTATATAAACTTTTATAAGCCTCTTCTGGGGCCCCTATGTTGTGTGTGCGGGGAGGTGGGACCTCGCGATTGCAACATGGTATGTTGAGGAATTAATGTTGACCAGTTTTTATTTTCTTTTTCTTAATATAATGTTAAATACAAATATTCATATCAAATATTCTCTACCATTATTTAAGTTTCAATGAATTCTTGCATATTTCTCCTTTTTTCTGTAAAGGAATCAATTAGGGTATTAATATTCCAATTCAATTAACAATGCCCTCTTGTTTCTGAAACTGCATATTCATACAGGGAATTTTTTTCCAAGTTTCAGTGAAAACTCTGAAACAATAATTTCGAAATTAAAAACTCCTTATATTATGCACTGCAAAACTAACAACAGTCTTAAACAAATTAGGTTTAAGACTTGCGATTATATTATTTGGGTAAAATTTTCGTATTTAATGATTATATTCATGTACAAGCAGTTTTTTTTTTTTTGTTATCTATTCATTCTTATTGCAGTAAAAAATCATGTAAAATGTTATACATATATGTTTACATTAAGTAAAATTTTAATCAAATTATTATTCAGTAATAGATTTCTTACATTTCCCCTTAGATTTGGTCAACTCTTTGAAGAAGCTAGTCAAAAATCCAATTTTAGTATTCCACACACTAAGTATTACTTTTCAAATAAATGGAATATTTGGATATTTTGTATTTATGCCAAAGTACATGGAGAGTCAGTATCAAAAATCTGCTTCTTCTGCTAGTTTTTTCTCAGGTGAAAAATTATTTTTTCAGCTTTTTCATTTTGTATTTTAAACTTACATTTTAATATTTTCAATTTTGGTTAAATATGTATATATATTTAAACTTTTAGTATAGTATGCTGAAATCCAGCTTTTAAACACTTTTTTTTAAAATAATTGTTTGCATCATTTGGATTACTAAGAATACTTATTCAATAATGAATAGGTTTTTACGTTGAAGTTTATGACAGTGAGCTATAAAATCATAAAGGCATATTTTTTGAGTCTACTGTTATGCAAAGGAACTATTACACATTATCTATGCTCAATTAAAAATTCCAGGCTTTTAAGCATAACTGTTTCATGTTCGACTTTTTCTGACAAAGAATAACCAGAAATTCTCAAAGAGGAAGGAAATTTGAAATGTTATTTTGCGAGTTTAATAAACGAATATAACTTACTTAACAAAGTCCACCAAACATGGATTAATTAAAAAAGATTGAATTTATTTTCTGCCACATAGCTGTGGTACAATACAGTAAATTAAAAACCCACAGAAAAATATCACAAAATATATGAAAAAAAAGCATACATATTATTTTATTACTTGCTACAAAAAATCAAGCTAACATCCTTAATATAACAAACAAACGCACACACAAAACATAATGCTATTAAAGCATACTTAGAGGAAGATAGCCATTTCCCTTTTCAAATCTTAGAGCAAAATAACTGCCAAAAGAGGGTAAGAAACATATTTGCATTTTAAAACATCATAATCATACATATTATTTCTCCAATATGATTTTTTTTTTGTGCATACATCATAACTTCCTCAATACACCATCAAACTTCATAAGTAAAGTATCATTTTGAGGATCCCCCCCCACCCTCTTTTGGTGAAAGATAAGCAAACAATTAGCATGTTGCTGTTTTTTGAAGACAAATAACTTTTTTTATTACGCAGTTTTTTTAATGCATAATATAATATGAGCTTCCATCCCAAAATAAAGGTTCATTTGTTCAGCTGGTTAAATTGCCATGCTAATGATGAAATGTAATGAGTTCAAAGCCTCAAGAGCCAGAAAATGTCCCTCCAATGATTTTTTTTCTTAGCCGGGTTCTAATCCTAATTTCTATGATGGAAAATCACAATGCTTTGCAGAAGTCTGAGCCACAGTTGTATTGTAGCATAAAAATCAGAAAAGAAAAGGTTTATTTTGACAAGGCGAAACCCAGTGTTATAGGTATTATTTCTCAAAGGTGTTTCGCATGAGTACACCTTAACTTACTAACACTTCATCATACACATCATTAGTAAGGCATCAAAGTTTTGTTACTACTACAAAAAATAAAGCAATCACATTTTGGCTGTTGCTCAAAAATTTAACACTCCAAAAAACCCACATTGTTTAATTCCTTCTGTCAAGTATGAGTGCTTCGCATGAGTAAGCCAGTATTTGCTAATTGTAAATATTATGATTTTATTTATTTATTTACTGTCTTTATTGACCTCGTCAAAATTTGAAAAAAGAATATAGTTTCGAGAAAAATGTTTCGACTAAGCTTGTATTTATTTGGATACCTCTTTCAGGTAATGTAGCCTTAACTGCAGTAGCTGTTGGAATTTTTGCAAGTGGATTTTTCATAAAGAAATATGAGCCAAAACCAAGATATCTTACTGGTTACATGCTGTTTGTTCAAGTTTTTGGTGGTTTAGTACTCCTCAGTGCTTTGTTTTTAGGCTGTCAAAACACTACTCTTGGAGACAGACATTTAGCAAAGTATGTATCACATACCGATCAACTATTTCAGTTTCAAAATTTATTTATGGTAAAATATCAATTTTCATAATCATAAGATGGAATATTTACCCGATTACCTATTAGCATTTTAGAGTCGTTAATTTTTATATTACCTGTTTTTCCAGTTATAGTGTGTTATATAAGGAGAAATAATAATTAATGTAATTTAATTTACTGATTCCAAAAACAGAATTTTTTTGCTGTTTATCTTATATATTCATGTATTTCATGCTCTACATTTTTATAATTTATACTATGTACTTACTAATTTCAATTACTGCCAGCCCTTCTTGAATAAATACTGTCAGTTCCAGAATATAATATTCAATAAGTGCAGTATTTCATTTCAGACAAAGACGCAAATTCTTTTAACTCATGGACGACATGTTTCATTTTATTAACGACATTTTTTTACACCATTTATTTAACATTACTTATTATTTAACACCAGTTATCCTGCTGTTTCCAAAAGTTATTAATACACCTTTCAATGGTTTATGAATTTCACCGAAGACATAAAACATTTGTGTTTCCTTTCAGTTATGATGCATAACATTATTATGAGTAGCTTTTCAACAATTAAATAATGTTCAGATTTTTCAATTTTAACAAGGAAAACCAGTTTTCTTTTTAACTGTTTAATAGACAAGATAGTAGGATAGATATTTTTGGTTCTATAAACCAATATTTTTGAAAAATAATTTTGTCCTAACTCAATAATCATATATCTTATAGAAACTTTGCACTTCAGAGCAGATGTCAAAATTGCTCCTGTGATATGAACGATTTTAGTCCTATATGTGATACAAATGGCAATACATATGTTTCTCCTTGTGCTGCTGGTTGTCAAAATTACTCTTTGACACAAACAAATAAGTTTGTAAGTAACTTTTCATTTTATCACAAATTTTTATCCATTCTTTTTTTTTTTTTTGCATTTTTATCATATGTTATTGTACTCTTACTATATAAATATGTTTATTTGATTTCTGCTGAAAAAAGCATTTTTTTTAACGGTGTCTTAACTTCACATTCCAAACACCAAGCATATTTCGTCAAATATCTCTAAAAATCTTTATTTTAAATGTTTATTTTGTAGATACTGCTCTTAACGTGCGCTCAGCAACATGTTTCTTTTGTGTAACCTTTTGTTTAATTAATCTTGAGTTATATATAATAATCAAGGTTGTATTGGAGGATATACTTAGTAGTGTTATTAAAACCATTTGCTTACATATTTCACAGCAATATTTAATCGACATAATTGTCTATTTTTTTAAATATAATTATCTTTACTTATTTTTCCGTATTTATTAGGAATTTATCACATACTATTTTATTATATACTATGAACGATTGTGCATCTATATGGGATGTATTTTCAGAAAATGAAAATTCTTGTCTTGTATATTTCAATTTATGTTACTTCCCATTTTTCCTCTCAAAAGTTTCTGCGTACAGTCTCTTATTTTTAAATTTATGTATGTTACACCTTCTGCTACTATTGTGAATATAGCACTGATGGTAATCACCTAAGTATAGTTTTATTCACACTAATTAAATTTGATTTTACAATCTATAAAATAAAAATGTATATTTTGCGAATTTTAAGAAGTATTAAAAATAATTTTGCTGAGTTGCTTGCTTTGTGCCTTTATATTTAACATTTATTTACTTTGTCACTTTAGGCTTTTCATGATTGTACTTGCATTCCACCTCGTGGAAATGCATCCGCCAGTTATGAAGCTCTTAGTGGATTTTGTGATAAAAACTGTGCAATGTTCCTGCCTTACATTATTGTCATCAGCCTGAGTAAAATATTGTCATCCACTGCCCGTGTTGGGAATGTCCTAATATCTCTCAGGTAAGATCTCTATAAAATACTGAAAGGAATTTCCATTGCAGTGTGCATTTATTTTCTAGAGTTCATATAAGATAATGCAAGGATGTCAAAACTCATTGCTGTTCCTGTAATAACATGTGAGATAACTTGAAATAAGAATTCTCTACATTTGTAAGTTCTTAAAGGTTCAAATGTACTGCTGATAAATAGCAAGCAATGCAAAATCTTTTTAGATATTTAATTTCATAGATAATGGGCAAGGCCCCTATGTGTGTATTTAGCGACCTGAAAGTTTTGCATTTATTGACCGAATGACTGTTTGTGAGACGATCTCTGTAGAATCGAAGTAGTAGATTCTCCAGACTGTTCTTTGACTTGAATCTACTAATGACGTTTGAATATTTAATTAGTTGTGTTGCACTTCAGTGGCAAACGTTCATGCTAAAATTGTAATATTTTAATTTTTATACACGATGTACTATAAAACTAATCTGTTTTTCCTCTTTAGGTGTGTTGATGAAAAAGATAAAACTTTAGCACTTGGAGCAGTTGAATTTGTAGTTTCAATATTTGGTAAGTTTAAAACTTTTGTTTTGCTTGCCTCTTTTTGAAAAAGGATTTTCAAAGAGCTGCCCTAAAAGTTCTCTTTCTTGTGCATTCAAGGAGAATGTTCGCTCTTTTAATTAAAAATAAGTAAATAAAAATAAAATAACAAAATATTCCTTTCATTTTATTGAAAATTTATTGACGAAAGTTAAACTGTTCAACGAAATGAAATTCTAGTACCCAAAAGCTGTGTTGTGTAAATAAAAAAATATGGGGAGCATGATTCACTTTTGAAAGATGAAATGCATGCAAATTAAGTTTCTTTAAATGTAATCAGTAAACTTTTTGATAGTAAGAGGTATAGTTTGACTCTTTAACTCACTATCAGCTGTTTCTGAAAATGATTTCATATTCAAATGATTAGTTATTCATCAAGATTTTATTACCAGTAAAATATTTTTTGTTGCTTATGTCTTTGTATTTTTGTTGATATGGCTGTAATTATTAATCTTGTGTACTGTAGTTAATGAACATCTATTATCTACTTATATTAAAAACTGAGTATCTTTCTTTCTAACTATCTTTCTATATTTCTTTCTATGTCACGCTTATTTCTCCTGAACGCCAATGAAATGAAAGTCGAACCAGGTACCGATAGATAGGTAATTTTTCAGGCTTCATTAGTTTCAATTTATATAATTATATACGATTTTAATTAGCGAAGATATCAATTAATAAGTAGTCAAATTTAAAGCGATTAAGCCTAATAAATGATTAAATATGAAATCCATTGTTGCATTGCAAAACGTGGTTGCTATGAAACAGTAATAACAATGATAATGAGAATTTTGAAGGAAGGCTTAACTAAATCAAACACGAAACTCATAAGCGGGCCATTTATGTAGTATTTTTATCGCTAGCTACTTGTAATATTTTGAAACATTCATTTGTTGTAAAGCCATCTACTTATATTAAAAACTGAGTATCTATGTCTGCTTCTTTCCCTTGAACGAGCAGAACTTGCTGTAACTTTCCTCACCATTTTGAAGGCGCAAAGCATCTCATTAATTCGAATGATTTTTTTTTTTTTTTTTTGATGCAGGAAAAAAGTGAAGGCATGAAGCTCCTGTTAGCGAGCTGCCTTGGCGGGAAGTAGTTTCTTAAAATTTTCCTCACTACTTTCAAGGCACGAAGTGCCCGTGCAACTCCGGGTCACGTGCGTGGTATGTCTTGAAATCTAATGAACATTTAATTATACCAAATAATATAACATCAGAATGAGGTAAAAGTTAGAGAGGGGGCACGTTATGCATCAACATGCTGCAGGAAGCTAATCTAGCTGCCCTGGTAGCTAGTTTATTTAAAAAATGCGTAAATAACTAGTAATTCATAAAATCCTGTATTGTGTTCACTAATGTGGATAGAAAAAATAGGTCATTAAAGGTTTTTTAATTTTTTGTTATCAACTGGCAGTATCTTTTTTTTTTAATTTTTCTTTGTCCTTTTTAATTAATTAATTTTTATAGGTACTAATGCCAATTGAGTAATTCTCCTAAAGGTTATTAATAATTTTAAACATTTCGTTGAAAATAGTGTTATTTTATAGTTAACCATCTGGCTGAGTATTTTTGAAACAAAAACACTTTCAAAATTTTTCATTATACATTTCAAACTCCATTTGTTTGGAGAATAGAATTTGTTACGTATTTTGTTCAGAGAGACTTTTAACATGCAGTTTACTAACTATATTTACTATTCATTTATAAAAATTTCTCTGCCTACATCAAACATTAAATGAATAGTAATGAATCAGTTTAAGGGACTGACTTTTTTTTAATCTCAAAATTGAATTCATGTACAAAGATGACAAATTTTGTAGTGTGTTTGCTTTTGATGGAAGTGTAAGTTCACAATGCTTCTATTCTATACCAAGCTTTGTATCTTGTTGCTATTTTCTGCATCTCAAGACGTTTTTATTGTTTTGTGTTTTGTTTTTCTTAAACTTCATCTCCATTGTCTTATCTAATAGTTGATATTTATTTTCCAGCAACTATACCTTATCCTTTGCTTTATGGATATGTAATTGATAAAACTTGCCTTATTTGGGATCATACATGTGAAAAACAAGGAAACTGTTGGCTTTATGATAGGGACTTGTTCAGACTTTATTTCCACAGTTTATCTATCATGTTTATTCTTGTTGGAGCTTTATGTGATTCTGTTGTGTTTTTCATGAGCTCTAGAATCAAAAATTTTTATGGATCTGATCATTCTGAGAATGAAGAAGAAACTAAAATGTAGCGAGAATGAAATATGTCTGTTATTGTGTTCAATATTTGTTCAGTGTTTTTGCCTAGTTCAAAACTTTATATTAACAAACTAAAACCTGTGCTTTCAAACTAAACACATATAGTCGAGGCAAATCTATCCTGACAGCCTAATAGTGCTGTGATGAGGATCTGCATAGCCTTCACGTAGCTGGCAAGCTAGCTTTGCCCCAACTATAGTTTTATTGCTTGAAATTGTTAACTGCTTGCAACATTTCACATACTTGTGGTACAAAATTGATTTAATCTGTTTCTGCTTGTGTTAATGTTTTTATTTTGTTATAAAATATTCTTTATTTACAAGAAATTATAGACTAACCAGGTAGGATGTGATATTGTGAGGGCCCATTTCTTTCTACATTTATATTCGTATAAATCTTGCAGTGTTCCTTTCTGGAAGCTATTACTTTAGTTTTACTTTCTGGAATCTCAGTCATTTATGTTTTTCTTCTTTACTAGTCAAAATAAAAAGAAGAGTTTATCAGTATTAATTACTATTTCTATAAATCAGAATAAGTCCAAAACTTTGATATATCATTCAAATAAATATTCAATCCACATAAATAAAACAAAGAATATATATATGTGTATGTGTACCTTATACAAATCCGCAGTTTACGTCGGATCTGGACGAAATTTGGCAGGGAGATACTAGGGCACCCAGGAAGGATCATAGGGTGGTTTTGGGGCAGGAAAAAATACCGATCCGTTCGAATTTCGAATAAAGGACTTCAAAATGGCTCTTTTCAAAATGGCTCTATCTAGCGAAATACTTATTGGATCTTCTCGATCTTGGTCTCATTCGAAATAACGCAAAAAATACCTTTTAGGAAAGTTTCCTTCCAAAGGTTTTCAAAACAACTAATCCTGATCTCCACCCTGAAGAAAGATATAGGCATTTGAAAATTTGGAAATATCCATTTTAAATTGGATTTATAACATTCCTCTGCACGAGCGTGAAAGAAATTAAATAGGGTGAAATAAATTATTAATGAGAAAAAGGTAGTGCCATTTTTTTCTTGAACATAGACAAATAAAATTCTTGTTTTTGCTTTAGGCTTTTCCTGTAACGGACGGACGGATTAAAAAATTTTTGGCGATTGATTAATTTTTCGTGCTGCGTTCTAGCAAACTATTGACTTTAATTTAATCGAGTGCAGAGCCCGGCCAAGTAGCTAGTATTAAATAAAACACGGTATTTTGTATGTTATGTGAATATTTCTCAAAGATTGCTAGTGTTACGATCATTTATCTTTTAACTGGTAATTAATAACTTTTGGTTAATATCAATCACATGTTATCCAATGTGTTGTTACTTTCATTATTGGAAAATTATTCATTATTTTCAAAGTTGTTGGAATCCTTTATAATTTCAAATGCTGTAGAAAAAGTATTTTTAATCCCTTGCAAATTTTATTTCTAATTATTTTTATTACTTTTTTTTTTTTTTTTTGAAAAATCATAAACTGCTTAGGAATCTCATTTGACTGTGGTTGATGTTTCTTCAATATTTCAGATTATCATGTCAACAAGAGTAAGTCTAGCTTATTGTTTTTAATATTTATTGAGAGAAACTAATTTTCATTATCTTAGTTCAAATTGTCTGTGAGTTGAGTTCTTTTAATGCTTAACTCAAGTAAATTTTACATTAAAAAACAGGTTTTTGTGTAAAATCATATTTTTTTCAAGAAAAACACATGTATAGATGGTCTTAAAGAAGCAAACTCTTCATCTAAATATAAAACTTCCAGATTACTGATTATGATTTAGGAGTGGTAAGAAATAAAATACCATAACAGTGTGTGCTGTAAATATAATCTTTATGATGAGTATAAGCTGCATTTTGGTCATAATAACCGTATCTTTATTACCACACACATGATATTTACTATTGCTTTTTTATCCACATGGCCTTACATTACCAAATCTAGAAAATCACCTATCATATGTTGGGTGAAAATTTCCTCTTTATTTCTATTCTCTAGTTCTATTTGTAGAAACAAAAAACCCAATTTGTATGGTCCTATCACAATTCATGATTGCAAAACACATATTTTAAATTCAAATGATGCGAGGGGCTGGATGCTGTAGGTTTTTTTTTAAAATAATATAACAATACAAGAGAGAATTATGATAAAATGTTAATAAATTCATAACTTTTACATTGATATTTTTATTTAATTCAACATATATTTAAATTCCTATATGATTTAGATTTTTTTTTTTCTTTGCAACTGCACACTAATCTTCAACAGCTTAGAAATTAGTTGTTGAGCACAGTAAAGTGTGGAACTATGTATATTAGTTGCTTGCATTTTCTGATTAAATATTTAGTTGTTCTTATGATGTATGCAGCATTTTTGTAAATGCATATGTTTTAGTTGGTTCAGTCAAAACTATTGAGTTATTTTCTCTTTTACTAGTCTTTTATTGAGGTGTTTTTGATAAATTTAGCATTTTGGATTTAAGAAAAAAGACTTTGTAAATCTTTTTGTACTCTTTTGTTGAATAAAATCTGAAGATTATTAGTTTTGTTTTATATTGTTCTATTATTTTTACCATTAACCAAGTATGATGTTTTTTTACACAATCATGTTAAGTTTCTTACTTAGTTTGTATTGCATCATCTACGGAAGGATTTACATGTTCTTTTTTTCAACTGCTTAAGCCTAATTATTTCCAACTTTTTTGAAAATAGTTATATTTAACATTTCTCTTAGTTCTTCAATCATCACTTTTTTGAAATGATTATTTGTAATCACTATAGAAATGAGTTGGTTTTGATTTTTCTTTGAGTAGTTAAATCATAGTGTTTTAAAAATAGCAGAATCCCTCTATGGAACAATAAGTATTAGTTCGTTAAACTACATTTGTTGCATCTCTTTTAACACATTTTTCGTAAAATCAATGCATTTAGCAAACATTTTTGCATTTCATAGCGAATCGTCCTTTGCTGTATCAATTGACTCAAATGGGTGAATAAAAAGAAATTTTCAACTGTTGATGGGGAAAAAAAAAGCTGTTATGCAATTTTCTTAGAGTTATTCTTTCTTCCTTGTGTTTTAGTTTTTAATCTACAGTAGTCCTAGTGTGCTGGTTGTTCTTTTTGGAGCTAAAGCAATTGAAAATCATCAATCTCTTCATTTTCCAAGTATCCCAAAGCACCTGCATGAACTAAATGAAAGATATTGCCTTTAATCTCCACAGAGGCGCTTTTTGACCATAGGTGTAGTTAAAGGAGAGCTTAAGGGGGCTAAGCACCTCTTGAAAGCTTTTCACCCCTCTCAAAGAACAGAAAGTACAAGTAAGCTTTAAAACCTTCTTTCTACATTCGGAATCTCTAAAATAGGTACTTTCATTTTCTCAAAAATAATGATCATAATAATCAAAAAAAATATTTTTGCTCAACATTGAACATTATACGAAACTTTTCTCCTCTCATGTACTCCTAATATTTGTTCATTATTAACAGAGCTGCATCATTCAATCAAAACAGTCGTTAGTCACATTTTACATCCAAACAATTTGATTTGACACCTAAATTTGGAACCAGAGTTGCCAACTTTGAGGCCTTAAGTTATGGATCACATTGAAACTTTTCGTTCTCAACTCATTGCGATTAAGACCCATGATTGGTTAGAGGGATCAATTTGTAAAATTAATTTCTAAATGAAATCAGTTTTATCTATAAAAAAAATCATTTTCTTTTACAGTAGCTAACAGAAGTGCATGCCGATTAGTTGTTTAAAAAAAGTTTTGTTTAAAATGGCGCACTAGTTTGTTTTAAAAAATCTTATTTCCAACACTGCGAGAGGAGTCCCCTCAAACCTTCTTGCTTCCCCTAAAATCACCAAACGTAGTTTAAAAGTTCGTTATTTGTCCTTCCATTTCAATTTTTTTAAAGTATAGCTCCCTACCGGTTCCCTAATGTCTTTGCAATTGAACAAGGCCTATGGCACCTGGCATTACCATCGCCCCTCAAGTTGTGTCAAGAGCAGGTTTGTCCCGTTTTGAACACCCCGAAAAAACCACCTCAGATAAAATATCATTTCATACGTTTTGTCCACTTTTTCAGTAGCCAAAAAATCATAAACTGAAAATGCATAACTTAGTAACCCCAAATAATATATTGATTCTTCTTATTAAAGGAATATTTTTACATTTTCACATATTCAGTTGTATACTCACTATTATGTGAAATACTAATTAGTTTTTTCGCATTTTCAGCTTTCTTTTCTTTTTTTTTCTTCTGGTAGGAAGTGTATAAAATAGATGAATTTAAATACTAACTTTAAGTTTTAATGCATTTAGTAGTATAATTATCAAACATGTTGATTTTTGTTTAAAATATAAAAAATTATAAAATGTTTTGTATTTTATATATAAATTATCACAAAAGGAAATAAGAAATTGGCATTAAAAAGAAATTATTACATTAAGATATAACTGAGTTTGTTATGACATTAAAATTAATTTAAGGCTTAGTTTTTTTGTTTTGCTTGAAGGTTTTCTCCACTATGCATTTCCAAATATATATATATATATATTAATGAAATCTTTTTTTTATATAAATTATAGAAATTTTCAAATTAAATAGTTCATTAAATGCAATTTTTCAAATGTTGATTATTTTATAAAATGCATTATATTTAAAGTAGCTTCGTAAAACATAAAAGTTAATTTAATTTTTATTTTAAGTTGCATTTAAAGTTGCTTTGTAAGCACTGTAACAGCGCCGCTGGATTTCAAGTGGTTCAAGTGAAATAATAATGAAAAATATTACAAAAGACAAGCAATTTTATTGATTCAAAAAGTCTCAATGCATTGCTTTTTTCAATACAGTGAGCTACAAATCATTGTGAAGACAGAATTTTTGTAACAGGATGAATTGCTAATTAAAAATAATTCAGATGCAAGTTAGCCAATTCTTAATCTGTAACATCAATAGAGCTCACATTCACAATACACATCAACTTATATAACAATAAATGCATTGCTGTTTTGATAGTGAATTATAAAATTATTGTGAGAACAGAACTTTAATAGAAATATGAATTGTAGATAAAAATTCTAATTAATATATATATAAATTGGCAATTTTGTAATCTGAATAAACTTTTAAAAAGGTATAAATTTATATCACATATTAAATGAATTAACATCATACACACATTATGCGCAACAATTTTATAATAGCTGAACAAGGAAATAAATATGTTAAATGTAAAAGGGATATTAATTTCAATAAATGCAACTTAGTTGCCTTGGTTGTATAAATACACACACACTCATGCACAACACACACACACACAAATAATATTATAGGTTTTGATTTCTTTTCATGTTTTATATAAAGCTAGCAGAATCACCAAATTTATTAGAAATTAAACTTTTACAAGCTTTGCAAAAATTGCTTAATGCTGAACATGTATTTGCATCTCTTAGTATCATAGTGTTTAAAGAATTAGTTGAATTCAACAGAGATAATCAAACTCTCTTCCCCTCTTTTATAAAATAAATCTTTTTGCAACATGAGCAAAAAAATCTGAATTAGTATTAGTGTGTTTTCCATTTTTGTATTATTTCCTGTGCAAAGGTTTTAGTAAGTATGCTTAAGTTTTTTTCAACTCAATTGAAAAACAGCGAAGTCTTAACTTATTTAGATTTTCAAAAAATTTCAATTTGTCCCCCCCCCCCCACACACACACACACAGACACTTTAAAACATGAAAAATTGTAATAATGCACAACTTATTGCTTAAAACATAAACAAAATTTTGTTTCAAACTTTTGGAAGGAAGCATAGCAAAAAATATATGTAATGATTATTTATGAGTTTTTAAAAAGGAAAACCTTACAAAAGCATTTTAAAAATTAATATTTTTTAATAAATTTAAATTTGTAAAATTTATTAATATAAAAACAGATGCAAATACAGGAAAAAGCATTTATTCTTGAAAATCACGTGCCTTAATAATCACAATTTGCAATTTGTATCAAGTTCAAAACTGAAAAGATTTTTGTCAATGATTAATGAATTAAACATCTGAATAGAATAATTAGATTTTAAAAACTCAACATCAACGCCTCGCCAGTGTAGTCTGATCCTAGTCACGTTTAAATTATTTAAACTAGTTTCAGGCAACGCTAGCAAGGAGTTAATACTCCAACAAAGTAATTTTAAGCTTACTTTACATTCATTCACAAAAAATGAATGTGATCACATAACCTGAATTCATGAACACATATGTAGTTAAAGAAATCACTTAAAAAGGTTTTCTAATATTTTACCTACAATGCAATAAAAATTTCTTTAATTTACATTAAACAGCCATGTAAGGAATAGTTTATACAGCCTGTTGGTGTATTTTCAATCGATTATGTATGTATGGTGTTATAAACACTTTTTTGATCACAAACAACCTTAGATTCAGTGAACTGAGAAACTGTAAATATTTTTGAAAGATTTTACGAAAAAGCTATTAAACCTGAAGTTAGCATCATAACAGCCATTGAATAGAATAATATTAATTTTGTATTTGTTGAAAAAGGCATTAAAAAAGAAAAGCAAGAACCGTATTTTTCTTAAAACTTCTTGAAAATTTATTTTATCAAAAAGTATCTGAATCAGCATTTTGAAACCTTTGACATTAAAGTTTGTATGCAAATTAATACTACAATAAAAAATATAGTGGATAAGTAACATTATGCAACTTAATTGGCAAGAAGAATTTTGCTCGTACTCGTAAATATTTGTTTGGTCAAAATTATTAAGAACATAACAAATAATTTAGATATTATCATTAAATAATAAAGCCCATAAAATGTTGAATTGTTTGGTTTATTCATTTATTTTAAGATATATCACCCACATTAATTATAAGATATAATAATATAATATATGTGGTTAGATTACAAAATATAAGATGGAAAATTTTTAATGTAGCCCGATTCTTACTTGGATATTGAATTGGTTAGACAAATTTACTGGGTTTTTTAGTTACTCTTTGGGTTTTAAATATAATAGGCGTTATATCCTTTGACACACACAATACTTGATAGATACTGAGTTGCAACTATTATTATTAAATAAAACCAAGAATTTCTGGTTAGGTTCCACATAGCCATATTTCATTTTAATTTCATAAGGCTATACTTGGACTTAATTTATGTTTATGTTTTTGATTTGGTGAGAAAAATTAGAGAACCTTTATAACTGATTTCATTTTAAACTGTCCTAATAACATGTAACACAACAAAACATGGCACATATATCTAATAGTATAAACAAGTTAGAACACAGTATGTTTTCTTTTCATGTAGTGAATATAGTACATTGATCATTCAGCCTTAAATATTTTCAAACTTCACATTCAATAAACATTTCTAGCAACCAACATTATCAACTTGCTGTAGAGCACCATGCACAATTTCCATAATTCATTGGGTGGTGTCTTGTGTCATGAAATAATCATCACTCATTAATTGCTTCAGTGAATTGTGGAAAAGAATTATGTACATGCAAAGCATATCTTTCATAACAATTATGCAAAAATTCCTCACTGTGGTAAAAAAATAAATGAAATATTTTGTGCAGAAAATAATACAAACTTAAATATAAGAATATTTGAAGAAAAATGTTTAAAAGTACCTGTTCTTTTTAAATTATTAATGTTTATCACATATTAATATTTAGATTAAGTATGCAGTTAATATTTGCTGCCATTATCATTTATTTATTTATTCAATCATTATATCTTTAAAGAGGTGTTATTAAAATTTACTTAAAAGAGCAAATTTAAACTAATAGAAAACATTACAAATAAAAATGTTAGTGATCATTTAAATAATATACAAATGATAAAATATGTGCTACAGCTTTTACACTTATCTCACCAAATCTTAAAGATTACTTTTAAATTATAAATACTCAAAGCATTCCAACACAAAAAAGCTGCTATGGTGTAACATTTTTAAGTTCCAAACTGTTATGTATGTTTATTTTACTCATATATAAACTGTTTTTCGATTCTATTTTTGAACATTTTGAACGCAAAATTAAAATTTTCAACACTAATATTGAAGTTAACTAAAATATTAGTCACTGAAGAAATCAATGATTAGTTTTAACTGTATGAGGGATTTAAAGTAAGGAATTCAAATTCTTTGTTCTTAACTAACCTTGAAATGAATATGTATCAATGAAGCACAAACGTCAGCCATTATAACACTTAATGTTAAAAAATTATCGTATGTACCGTTACAGTAAAACTTATTCACTTAAGTGCAGAAAAGAAATTAAAATAACATAAAACGGCTAAGCAATCTATTGATAACTTCCTCTTTTTCTTTGATCCCTCCCACCCCCCTAAATAATTTTAAATTTTTACACATTTTGACATTTTCCTTTACTGACAGTATATATTCAATGATATAGAAAGAATAATTTTCGATGCAAAAGTACACTTTTAAATATATGTTACACAACAATTACTATATTAGCGAAAATGAAGTTAAGGGAAAATATATAAAAATTGTAGAAAATTACATACATTATTTTATGAATGAGATTTTTTCCCTCAAAAATGCAATGATATGTGAATCTTTACAACCATAAAAAATGTTTACTACAGTTGGAAGACTGTAGCCGGTGATCCTTAAGTTACTTAGTAAATCCTTTCACCTGAGTATAAGCACACATCAACAATACTTGTTTTAACTAACTGAGCCTAAGTAGGAACCATGAACTGTAAGAAATAATGGCTCAATACACTGCACACATACTTTAAGCACTGTGTTCTATAAATTGCTTATCACAATGATCCAAGATGATTGCCCTTAATTTTTATTCGGACATATATATTGTCTCCAATATTTTTTGCAGTGTTACTAAAATGTCATTTTATGCAAAAATGCATATATATCAGGTTTTTATTGCTCAATCCATATGCTCAAATGAGATATTTTTATGCATATATTTACACTTTATTTACGGAATTTTAAACGTTGGCTTTTAACCCTTCTGCGGTTCTGGAGTTCCAGGATTACATGTTAAATGAATGTGATAAGACATCCAAAACCGTCAGTCAGTAAATTGTAATGTATTTGAATATAAGGCACCATTATGTTATAGATAATATTAAATATCAACTTTAAAAATGTTTTCTTGTATTTAAAATATGATTTGTACGTGCTGTGGCCCTGATATAGTTCACCTTGTAACATGCACAAATCATTATTTTTCAATTTTTTTTTTTCAATTTGATACTCCTTAGTATGATACATAATGGTTCCTTATTTTCGAATAAACATCACAATTAAAAGTCTAAGTTTAAAAATTCCGAAAATAAAGTGTAAATATATGCGTAAAAATGTCGCATACACAAATGGATTGACATATTTTTCTGACAAAGATTGGAAAACTGTTCCCCCCTTCCTCCTGGTAACCTCTCTGGAAAAGTATGTTCTGTTTATCTGATCAATTTGATTAAAACATTAAAGTTCTAAGTTTTATTTTAGTAAAGAAGCATTGATATAAGTAAAATTACATACGTTTTGATTTTTTTCCTGGCATTTAACCTATTTTTTCGGAAAATTTGTCATTGTAAAGGAGGTCTTTATATGATAAGTTTAGTTATTTTTAGCGTTAACAAAATTAATTCCTACTTATAATGTTAAAAAATATTTGTTTGGTATGTAGATGAAAGAAGAAGATAAACAACCACTTAAAATCCTTATGCTCATATAATTGCTATCAAATTAAAAGTAGACTGATTGTTCACGCAACATATAATTCAGTAGAACTTGTGCTTAAAAATTATCATTTTCTTTATACATTAAAGATTTTGTTTTATTATTTTACTTTTTATTAGCATTTATTTTAATACCTATTTCATATAATACTATCAAGAGTATTTATTATCTTTAACGACTGAATTGCAAAATAATCTTGTTTGTTGAATGCGACTACTGTTTTAATGTGTACAAGTGTTACAGGAATAATTAAATTCATTATAATAGTTTCAATATTCATTTAATTCACATAATACAATAATAAGAAGAAACCGTTAAGTTAATGAGCAATCATCCTGATACACAGTAGATAAATTAAAATTTTATATTTTAGGATGATAAATTGTCACATCACAATCACAACTATAAGCATATATATATAATTTCTAATTTTCTTTAATTATTTTACAATATACAAATATTTCGCAGACATAGAAAATGATTCTTGTTTAGGATTGTATTTTGCTTACAAACAATTGCAGTAAGAAAACTTTATAAGTATATCATTGGCATGGATATGTTTAACGGTTTTAAAATAACATTTCAAGACAGTTCTTGAACTTCAGCTAAATATTTAATTATCACTTTTTCTCCTTATTTCTTCCAAAACTGTTTCCAAATAAAATGCAGGAACGTGATACATTTATGATCAATAAAAAGGCATTCAAAGTTCAATTGTTCACTTGACCAATCCTGTGTTAGGATCTTTAGAAGTAAAATGCATTAGAAGCATGATTTAAAATGGCAACAAACAGTTTAATCGTCCAATATGTAGAGATGACTGACAACGTGATAACTGATGATGAATAATGAATAAAAATGAACATGTTAAAATGTTCAACAATAAGAGCTGCCATTATTAAAGAAGAGCAACAAGAGAAAGAAAAAAAGCTAATTCGGCCATTTTTTGTTTAATAGAAATGTATTGTAAACCAGCTAAAATATTAAGTATAAACAGTATTTTGTAATTTAAAATTTTCATCATTATTTCTTAGTATTATAGCTCTTCTGATTACTATCATTAGTGAGTTGTGCTGATGCTTTTGGTAAAAACAATTGAAGCTTCCGAGAGTAAACTCTGATTATATACACATGTAGCACAAAAGTTTTCAGCAGCATTTTAAACACTTAAAAAATAATAATAAATAAATAAACACCAAGGTATTGTCCAAAACATTTCAGATCACTTTTTAATGTCCTGAAACACTTCGTAATTTGGCATCTTTATTTTAGAGACATCAATTTAAAGTCAATGTAATTGACTCAAAAATATTTACACACTACTTTCCCTTTGTGCGTCAGTTTGTGTTTCATTGAAAGGAACCGTTTCTTCAGCATCATCCACGATATCTTCATCTTGAAATTGTATGGATTTTGCTTTGTACCACACGACGATATCTACTAGGAAAGCCATGAACATTATGACTGCGGTGACGCCATGGAAAACGGAGCGGAATTTGGACGGGTCATAGAGACGACATGCACCAGTTTTCCCACAGTTATCTTCCCAAAATAGACAGGCCGAGTCCACAACAGCACCATAGATGATAGGACAAGGCACATTACCTGTGAACGAGTATTTAAATACTTTAATATACTTTTAATATTAATATAAAACATATTAAATGCAAATTGCAAAACTTTTGTTATTATGCAAATGCAATATTGTTAAGACTTGTGCACCTGCTTTTTTATTATAATCTTTCCTTTTTGCCGGTTTAAATATTTTGTTTTCATTATTTCGTTGACTTTTTTATAAAAATACCACCAGAATATATAAACATTTTTGTTGTATATGGTACAGTACCTAACTAAACAAAAACAAATTACCATCAGCATATACTGACTTGTTAAAAACATCAGTAAAACAACTTTTTTCCTCCTTCTTTAAAAATATGGCTGTCAAATTTGAGAGATAAAATTCTATTTTTCACTATTCACACACTATTATATAACAGTCAGATTTTTCTTGTGAAAACATTTTAAAAAGAAATTTTGAAATCATTTGAAACAAAGACAAATTTATACCCTCGAGTGAACTAATAATTTAATAGGAAATTAAAATTATAAAACCACTAGCTAAGCGAAAATTCCATATTGAAGAAAAAGTACAAAAATTTATTCCTTCATATGTGTATAATTTTTACCATGTTTGCAGCATATTATTAAGGAGAAACATTAATTTTGTGCAAATAATAAACATATTCCTAAAAAACTGAAAATAAGTATTATTGAATATTTTATGTGATTAATTTTAGATCATCAGAAAATACATACCAAATAATCCAATAGCAAACGCAATCAGTCCCAAAGCCATTGCTTTATCTTGTGGCTCAACGCATCTATAGAAAAAAAAAGTTATTTTTAATTACAAAATATTTATTGCAAAATCACAAATCAACAGCAAATAACTTTTAATGAATTAGAAGAGAGTAAAACATGAATAATAATTAGAATTTCATCAACACCTTAGTGCTTGAAAAATTAAATAGGAATAAACAACATTTTAGTGCACAAAATTTGCAAAAGTTTGAAGACAGTTGAAACTTGTGTCTACAAACTTTTGCCAATTTTGTGCCACTGAAACGTTGATTATTCCTATTAAATGTATTATAATACCTTTTATGTCACAATATCTTTAATATGTTATTTAAAAGAAACGAAAGAAAAAAAATTATATTAATCTTTTCTGTTCTTAGACTTCTCAATTGTTTTTTTTTAAGTAAAATTAATGTTGATTTTTGAAAGTTGCTACTTTATGTAACATTAATTGTGCAGCAGAGTTTATGAATGATTCTATAAGAATTTACCTGTAATGCGTCATATAGTATAAAATTCATTTTTTAATAAAATCGATATTTGCTTAAAACGTACCTTAATGTCAAAAGCATTGAGCCAACTTCAGAAGTAGAATGAACTAATACAAATAAAGCAAATACAAAAATGTATGGAAGTAAACTATCACATTGCATTTTGCAGAACCCGTTAGTAGCTGTCACATTTTGTCCAAGGCATAAACAGTCTTCGTACACAAACTGAAAAAAAATAAAAGGTAAATTAAGATAAGTAACATAAATTTAGGATACGTATTTTTTTTTACAAAGGACAAGTTCCTTAATTCTAAAATACTCTTGCTAACGAAGATGTCTGAAACACTATGATATCAGAATTGGTAATGGCAAAATATGCCTTATTGAAAATGAATAAAAATACAATTAGACCAACTATTCTGTTTTGTTTAACCACTTCCCTTACGAATTTTTTTTGGAAAAAATTGCAAAAAAAAAACATTTTTTTTTTAAATTTAATTTTGAAATACAAGAAAATGAAGCAATACAAATAAAATATGTAGGTTTCAAGTTGAATTTTAATTATTTATAGGCGTAAAATCAATTAGTTTCACCCGAGTTTTCTCGGGATAATAATTACCTGCAACTCATACGAGCCCGAGATAACTCGGGATAATCAGACAAGCGGTTAATTTGCTAAACAGTATGCTTATTTTATGATTTTTTAGAAAAACGTTGCAACTTTTATATTTTACCTGCTCATAAGAAGATCCTGAAACTTTGGTACATCCAGCCAAACAAGGAGACAAATAGGTGACACCTTCACTAGTACAAATGGGAGCAAATTCTCCTTTCTTACAACTACAAGTTTCATTGCAAGTAAGCCGAGACGTATCTTCATATTCACTGGAAAAAGAAAAAAGTATATATAATAACTATAACGCTATGTAACTATATATAAGTAGAATGAGGTGTGTGTGTGTGTGTGTCAGAAATGAATTCCTAAATTTTCTACTACTGAAAAGGCGGTGAGAACTAATTCAATCTTTAAGTCGTGAGCCTGACCAGTTTTATGTTAAAGGGAAATTTGATTTTAATATGAAGCAATACTGGAATGGGTTCTGGCATCAATTCACGCATTATGTGTATGCATACAGAATTATCCTTCAGTTTTGACATACTAATAAGATTCATTTATTAAAGTCGACATTCAAGTGTAAGTATCTAAATAAACCTAATCTAGAAAGATTGCTCTTTGTTTCTTCTCCTACCTCCTATCAAAAAGAATAAGATTGGACACAAAAACATGAAGGAAAAATAATACATTATTTGTAGATTCTATCATTTAATACTTTTCGTCTTTCACCTTTTTATGTTTATGCCTGTGTCAAAAATTCACATTATAATTCACACCTTTGATTAGTTCCACACACATGTTTACCATTATAACAATTTTCTTTCTTTTTATAAAATAAGTTTTACAGTTTATAGTTTTTTTATAACAATATGCTCACTAAAAGTTAATTATGTGACTATAATTTACAGTGAAAAGTAACAATGCAGAAATTTCATTATTGGTACTGAATTAGAAATCTTAGTAATTAAAGGTGAAAATAAATTGCTCTATGGGGGAATATTTTACTGAACAATAGGACTAGAAGTATTTTGGTCTAAATAATATAGTTGAGCATTTTTAAATACTAAATAACAAAAAAGAAAAAAAAATCTGCACTACAAGATCATCTATAAAGCCATTATGAAAAATATAACAAACAATGAAAACTATAATAAAATATATTACCTTCCAGCATTCAATCCAACATATTTGTTAAGTGGGCAACCAAAGATCATCAAAATCAACATTCCAATAGCATACAACAAAGCAGAAACAGCAATCCAACGTGCAACAAATCTCGCAGAAGGCTTGAATTTTCTCATAAATGTTCCACTTGCAAATATACCGATGCCCATAACAAGTATGCCAGCAATACCTGTTTAGGTCAAAGAATAATTTTCAAACCATTATTATTTAATTTCATGAAAGCTTTTTTTATTTGACATGTAAAATACCTTTTAAATTACAAAATACTAATATTTCCAGTGAATTAAAAGTGTGTTTCAATTTTAATTTTATTTTTTTATGCCAAGAATGTAATATTGCTATAGTTTGAAACTTTAGTCTATTTACTGTGTTGTAAAAAGTAAATATGTTTGGATTTGTCTTAACAATATTTCTGGATTGCATATATACTACAGATGATAATAATAATATTGATTTTTCTATTTATTTTATTATAAAGTTTATTTTTATTTTTGATTCAATAAAGGCTTTGATCATTTTACTCATACACTGTTAATAATTTTTAAGTAACAATTTTTAAATTTCAACGCTTTAAATTACTATTTTTTATAATGTTACAAGAAAACTGTTGCAAACATTGCTCTTCACAGGCCTTCTGATTTTTTTTCCTCCATGCTCCTTTAGAATGTTATTCAGATCAAAGAGCAAAATAAAGTAAATAAATTAGTTAAATTTACTTATTAATTATTACTTATAATTTACTTATTAAGAGTACAGTTATGAGCTCTAGATTCAACCTTTCTGATAATTAGTATTTAAATTATTGATATTATTCTTATTGTTTCCAAATTCGTTAATTTTCTTGTTTTTTTCGTATTAATTAGTTGCCTTTTTTTTAAGCTGCTATGCACATCTATATGGTCTTTTAGTTTGGTCTTTTCAACATTCTTCATATGTTTTATATTTATTATATATGTATTATTTTTACCCCCATGTAACTTCAGTAAATTTTGTGCAAATTGCTGGAATAGAGAGGTGCAAAGCTACAACTATTTTCCAAAATCTGATTAGTTTGGTATTCAACTCTTAAATGTTGAGAAAATAAATGGCATTACCAACATTTAATGTTCGACAAAAGTATTCTGGAATAAAAGTTGAAGCAAGCAAATATGATTCAAGTGTACTTACTCATTTGTGATTCTTTCAAGAAAATATATCTTTATTTTTTTGCTAATATTAATACTATGATGACCTATATTCGATAATTTATAAAATAAATTTTGAACTCAGAAGACACTTATGGTTCTTATGCCCTAAACTGCTTGATATACAAATTAAATGGAGCATGATTCGTCAGAAGAATATAATTTAATTTCGCTCAACTGAACAGTTACGTAAAAGTTAAGAGAGAATACATTTTATTTTGGATTTTTATTAATCAGTGTGGTGTTAATAAAGATATGATAATTCATTAAATAATCTTTAGAAGAAAGGGAAAACAAAAGATCTCATTCTTCTGAAGAGAGAGTGCAGTTACACGGTTCTGAAGAGTTGAATATTTATGCATAGATAATCAACTGTTTAATAATTGAGTACCAAAATATTATGTTCTCAGGTGCTATTTTAAGAGTACATAATGAGAAAAATTGGTACATTCAAAGAAACATTTTTCTTTTTTAACTGAAAGATTTACCTGATATCATATTTGCCATTGTAGCCGTCAGTTGGAATTGACTTTCAAGATACTTTGGTAGAAACGTATACAGTCCAGCAATAGGTAAAATATGAAGAACACTACTTGCTGTTCGGTACAAAAGGATTTCATTCTTCAGAAGTCTCTTAATGGCTGCTGGAAAATCTAATAAGGCGAGAAAAAAAGAAAGAAAGTATGAACCACTCCTCCTATTCAAAGTCTGACAAAAATGGAAAATTATATTTTTGTCTGAAATAGAAATTTATTACAGAAATAGAGCATGTTATAGTTGATTTTTTTTAAATTATTCATTACGTTCTTCAGCGAAGCCTTGAAGTAACAAAATAGCATAATAGTACTAAAATTTGACAAGATCAGTTTATTTCAAATACCTGCAGTTATAGGAGATTACAGAAATAGAGCATGTTATAGTTGATTTTTTTAAATTATTCATTACGTTCTTCAGCGAAGCCTTGAAGTAACAAAATAGCATAATTGTACTAAAATTTGACAAGATCAGTTTATTTCAAATACCTGCAGTTATAGGAGGCAATATTAATTTTTGAGAATGGCATTGCATACATCATTTTTGAAGCTAACTGTAGTTAGTAAAATTGAAGAACTGACAAAAATACTTGTGATTGTTAGATTTAAAACTCCACATAAATTTTAAAAGAATAGTACGTCATTTATCAAGAAAAAAAAAATTATCAATAATTACTGTTGTTGAAAAGTTGCATTTCAATCAAAATCATGTCAGAAAAGTCGACATTCAGTTAGAGAACAAAATGATTTTTCATTCTTACTCACAAAAGTTTTCTTGTTGTGAAAGTTCAGCAGAATAAAGTTTGTTTTTTATGCTAAAAAATGACTGTCCAAAGAAAGGGTGAAAATCTGAAGAAAAAAAAGTTTTCTACTGAGAATTTAAGTTCTTTTAATTGTTATAAATAAATAACAATTTATGCATGATCTTCAGTAAAGCATAAGCTTTCTTTTTCATAAAAAATATATCTAGGTAATCTGTATAGATTAATCTGGTTTTTCTGTTCATGAAATAGATAAATAGCTGTTTATTTTTAAAAAATTCTATTAAAGAACTGCAAGTTTATAATTAAAACTTATATTATGATTTCAAATACTTTAATATTAATTCTCTTAATCTAATGAACAAAAACCTTTAATTCTCTGGTTCAAAGAATAAATACAGATCATCCTTACACAGAAACTTATTATATCCATACAGTAGTTTATTTAGCAGGAATTAAATACTTTGATAAATAAGAAACGTTAATATAGTTAAGATTTCTGAAAATGATTTAAAGAAAAAAATTGTAATGAGGGAGTGAAAATTAAAAAAGGCCGTATAAATTTTCTATAATGTTATCTATTCAAAGTCAAAAAATTCAAAAATATTTTTTCTATGTATGCATATACTGAGGAAGAAACAATAAAAACCGACCTTTAAACTTGGGCTTCTTTTTCCCTTCATTTTGATTAGTACAATATGGTAGTGGTTGACAATGGTGGCACTGATGATTATCTTGCAAAGGCGAAACAATATTTCCATTACAGCTGTCAAAAGCATCATTATCATTATGATTAAATGGCTTTGGTTGAGGTTGATTATGTTTACAGGGTTTTGGCAATTGTCTTGGAAAGGACATCATAGGAAAGGCTGTAAAAATTAAGGCTGCTCCAACAATTAAAACTCCTAGCCACCAAGCACCAACCCATTGAGGGTCCTGAGTTGAAAGGTTTGTAGTTTCTGAAATTCAAATACAGCAATAAAGTATTTGAAGGAAATGATAATGACAATTTAGTTTTTTTTTTTTTTTTTTGAAATTTAAAAATGCAAGACACATAGGTGCTTGAAATCATTAAATTGCAATTTTCACATAAGCAGTCTGAGTTAACTTCATGTAGTGGAAACCCCTTTACACTATTTCCTTTAAGAAGCTTCTGTAGTATCAAGTATAAAGATCGTTTAATTACAAGCAGTCTATACTTGCAGTAGAGTCAGCCATAGAAAACCATGGATTGTCTCCTTTTAGAAGCATTTGTAGTATCAAGAAAGAGTTGGTTTTACTACATGCAGTGTACTCTAGCAGCGGAAACCCATTTACAGTTTCCTTTTAGAAGCACCTGCAATACGAAGTGTAATGTTGTTTTTACTGCATGCAGTCTAAATTAGTAGTAAAAACCTATTTACAGTTCCTTTTTTCAACTACGGACAAACGGCAATATCTAGTGTTGATGGAAACTTCCCACCGCCATAAGTCCCTTAATCTCATCATATGAATAATTCCGTTTTGTAACACACTTTCAGTGATTTTTTTAAAAATAGGTCCCTGCTTTTCCATGCTTAGTAAGAGAAAATTAAATTATGTATCCATCAGGCAACTATTTAAAGTCAAAACTAAGCTTATGAACAGTATCCTCACATTTCTTTTAAAGTTTCATTGATTAAACATAACTTTGTCTTTCTAGTATTTTGAGGAAATATATATTACAGTTGAAATAACAACATCATTAATTAGTTTTTTCTTCTTTCTGTAAAATAGTTGATTATACTATTGAAGTGAAACACACATAAGATATGTATTACGAATTCAAAAATGTCCTCAAAAGTGACTACCAATATCTTTCAACAAAGCGTATAAAGAATTGCATATAGAAAAATAGAAGGGAAAATAAAATTACAGTATAAAACTATAATTTTATAGCATCAATGACAAACATATTTCCAAAATATACTATAATAATATATTTATCCGTTAGGTAATTTATTAGAGTTTCCACATAACCGATAATTTCAAGTGAATTTTTCTTCTCATTCTTTCAAGTGAATGCATTTCAAGTGATAATTATCATAACTACATTTTCTTCCAAAGTTATCCAATGGTTGTATTGTGCGACACACAGAAAAAAAAGGAAGAGGAAATCTAAAGGCTCAAAAAAAAAAAAAAAAAAACCTCAAATGTTTTTAATGTAACAATGAGAAAATATTTGTTACTGAATATTTCAAAAGCCAAATTTAGTGTCATATAAATTTTTACTTACCAAATGGAAAATTGACATCAATGCTTGTACAAAAAGAGCCTAATAGGAAACCAAAGACTGGGCCGAAAATACGAACTCCAATAGTAATTCCTAGAGAAAGAAATGAAGATATTTTAAAATTTCAGTTTGCATTACATGGCTAAAATATTTAAAATAGTGCAAATATTCAAAGGAGATTTATACTTTGTTAATAAATAACTTAAATATAATAAAAAGCCGAATTTGAGGAACAGAAAATTGTCAGAATCCTTGGGGGGCAGTTAGGAGAAGACAAAACTTTCGTTATGCAAAAAAAAAAAAAAAAGTTCTTATACAGCGTCAACTGTCCCTCTAGAATGCTCCAACAGAATAAGAATAAGTTTCTAAATTAGGTAAGCAGGACCTAAATATTTTATTCGAATAAGGGAAACAGGCTCTATAAAATACATTAGAAAATAACTTTTGCGAAGAAAAAGGAACCGAAGCTTTTATTTCATGAAAGAACTAAGAATTAATTTCACCTAATTAACCTTAACTGAATATCCCACCCCTTAAAACTTTTGTAATATTAACAAGTAATTAAAGATATATTAATAAATAATTTAGAAGTTGCTTAAACATATGCTGTTTAATGAAAAAGACAGCCGTTGATAAAAGGAGAGAAATGTTTCCGAAAAAAAAAAAAAAAAACAGACTCTAACCAACGATTAGAATTGAGGAGAGCTCAATGAATTGAGCTACAACTTAAAACCCAAGTTCCAAAAACTTAAAAGCACCGAAATTGAAATTGTAAGATGGTTTTCATTTGGGATTGAAAAATTCGCCCTTTCGAATGTTTTAAAAATAAAATCTAGAAGATTTTTCTTTTTTTTTTAAACGGAGACATTTAAAAAACGCTAATAAATGAGGGCCTCGAAAAATCAAAACAAAACACTTATAGCAGGAGCACTTATAGTTAGAACAGTAGTTCAAACTTAGAAGATTCAAACAGTTTTTACCTTACTCAGAGAAATAAAGGCTTCCAATTAATATATAGTTTTAAGGTGTGCTAGGAGTTATTCCTTTTGGTTTAGGAAAATTATTTAAAAACTTTGTCTTAAACCGAAATTGGGAAAAGAAATCATTCGAACTTAGCGAAATCTTTTTGTGCTTAGTTTCAATTTAAACCAGAGCACACACATTTGAATATTACCTTTCACTTTTAAAAGATTTCGTACGTACCAAAGTATAGAGGAGATTCACGTGTGGCAACATTGTCATCTATATAAGGAATGCCAAGGGTATAAACGGCGGTAGCACCTATTCCAATGAGCAAAAGACTGAAGAAAAAAATGAAGAGCACCGGAGTAGAGGTTTTCGGATAAGCCTTCGTTTTACTCCTATTTAGACACTCCTCCCGCGTTCCAACTAGAGCTTCTATTGATGGCAGAGAAAAGGTGGATGTTACATTGTCATCAGGAAGAAGACCATCTGAAAAAGGGAGATTAATATGAGTTATACCGAAATTTAATAACTTTTTCAGTAGCTTAATGATTCAAACATATATACTGTCAATGCATGTTATATCCTTTTCCTAAGGGGCTATCCGTGATTTTTCCACAAATTTACTTTTCTTCTTCCTCCGTACCTTATGTTACATGCCACGAAATTTTTCATTAGCACAAAGTTGTCATAATACCTAATGTTGCACTTAATGTCACCTCCTTCCTCCAAACTTGTCAAAAATTCATTATTTCATGAGATTCCCCCACCCCTCCACCATTAGAGTGTGACATCATTTTCTGATTTTCCGAGAAACATCCGTAACCAGAATTTTTGATTTTTCAATCTTAGAAAATAGTCGACGTATTTTAAAACGATCCTAGCAGCAACTTTTCCACTATGCACTACGTCCAATTTGCTATTGTACAGATGCTACGGCATCGGCATTTTAAAATCAGTTAGAAGGGTCAAACTAAATCTTTCATTATCATTGTAACAAATATGATGTTTATTACAATATTAATTCAAAATTATGCAATATAATGACAAAAAACCTTGTAACGTCCATAGTTACGACTTAAATGTAGGTATATAATATTTTCCACATAGCGACCGAATTCGGTAGGGATCGTTTAAAGAGCTTCCACTGTATTTATTAAAAACACTTTAAAGTAAATCTCAGTCTTTTATAGATTCTTTATCTGAAAGCAGAGTTAAAAATATATATATTTATTTTAAATGTAACATCTGATTAGTTATCTATTCATAAATCACATTATTTAATGCCTAGCATGTTACCTATTCTTTTATTAAAATTGATAACTGTGGTATGTTTGGAAATAGATGACTCCTGCGCTAAACTGGCGCTCATTAATTTTTAGCGCCAATAATTGAAAAGGAAAGTTTTTGCCTTAACTTCTGGAATATTATTAAGAAACAAAAAAAATTTAAGTCCGAAAAAAAACCCTGCGTATTAAATCTCACATAATAAGCATATCTAACCACTCTTTATACTATGACATAGTACTTAAACATTTAGAGTTTAAATAACACGACATAACATTAAACTCGTAGATTTTTTTATTTATTTTATTACTTTTTTTGCATATACACATCTTCAGATATCTTCTATCTCTCTATTATAATCTATTTAAATATTTTAATTTTTTTTCTGATGTTTATCAACTTGTAACGTACGTATTTGCAATACAGTTGAATCTCGTTTATCCGACCCCTGTTTAATCAGCTCTCCGGTTTATCCGGATCGAATTTTGAAGAGTTTTTAAAAAGTTTAATTTAATATTCACATTAATAACAATTTTAAATTTTGGTAGCTGAAATATAAGGGAGCCAAACCTTCGCCTTTTATCTGACTACATACACTATCCCTGCATAGATCATGCAATAAATTGAAGCAATCAAATAACATTGCGTACTTGGAGCGACAGTTCGATACTTCTAAAACTGAACCATAAGTGTGAAGTATTTGCGCGAAACAATCCTATCCTAATTTTGTTTCAAAGCATTCTTTTTTGCAGTAATAAAAGACATGTGCTTATTTAAGAATTTGTTCTGCTTACTACCCCTGTTACCAGGATCATCCGGATTTTCGTTTATCCGTATTCCTTTTGGTCTTAGTTAGTCCAGATAAACGGGGTTGTAATGCATATATTTGTAAAATTAAACAAAATCTAGTATAAATGACCTTTCGGGCAAATACTTACCTGTACTGGCAGAACGTGATGTTCGATTGTACATGAAGAACTTGGTGGCATCATGGGGAATATTCGCTAGCGCAGGAAAATCACTGTCAAATGATGAATTAGATGAAGAGAATGGCAGCAATGATGGACTTGAAGAGGTACTTTTGTACATCACATCGCTTTGGCAGAGTTTCGCCCTCATCTCGCGCAGCGCAAGAGTTGTTGCATTTTCAACTTGCAAGGATGACCGAAGAGGGCTCGTAACGTGTCTATACATGAAATGCGGAGTGGCACAAAATATAGAAGCGATGGCAAACACTATCATACCATAAGCTATCCATTTAGGTCTGTGTCCTTGTCCACCATAATATGACAAGAGTAAAGCACCACCTATCTGACCAACTTCGGTAGCAGACATAATGAGTCCGGTCGTCTTGCTTTGAATTTGGTAAAGTTTCTCTATCGTCGTCAAGACACTGACGAAATACGTATAGTACATGCCTTGAAGAACACTAGTTAGGCAAAAAACAGCTAAGAACACTTTTTTATTCGCAAATGGCTGAAGCCATTTGGGCTTCAGAGACCAAAGTCCACACAAATCGTCGTTTTCTTCAACGGGGGCTTCATTTTTCTTTTTAGGTTTGAAGCAGCATAAGCTTTCTTTGACTAAATTCAAGTGACGTCCATTCTTTTCGGGATGGTGACCGTTGGTTGATTGACCATTGTGAATATGAGCTTTGAACAGATGATTTTTCGGATGACCGTTTTTGATTAAGAGGCTGCCATTGCAACCTGCAGTAAGATTCTGCGGATTTTTCAAGGGAGTACCGTGACCGTTCGGAGTAATCATGTTTCCTGGTGAAAGAAATGACGACCTTTCATCAAGTGTGTTCAGACAGGCTCTACAAGTAGGACCTTGAGATGTCTTCCAACGTTCCATTGGCGGAACTAGATTTCAGTAGTGATTGATAATCTGAAATAGGAATGGGATATTTAATGATGATTGATAACTTAAATCAAAACTGATTCTAATGACATATACAATGGTAGAAACGAATAATATGCTTAAAATTTTCCACAACGTATCAAAAAATAAAATGAGGAAATTCTATGTTATTTTCTTCTTAGAATAATTTGGAACTGCAAAATCGTTTCAACTATTTGCATGTTTCGGACTCAGGCGAAAAATATGAAGTAGCCTGAAGTATCATATGACCACCAGCATTCTTTTGAACATCGTACAACACGGAATTTATGTTTTTGTATTTATTTAGCCAATATTTTACTCGCAGAGTCAAACACAAAAGACTCTAAAGTATCTCACAATAGAAATGAAGTAAAGAAAGAAAAATCAAAGCGACCTTAACAACCTTTATCTATACCTTCATGAATACGAATATCAAACTGACATAAATAGGTTAGAACGGATGAAACTCGTTTTCGTCTTCGTATAAATCCATTTTTTGCCATCGAACGCGAAACGGAGGTGGCAAGTAAAACACAAGGTGAAATAACTTCACTTAGGAGCCCGAGCATCGCATTCTAACGTAGGATGAGAAAGTATGTCACTGTGGCAAAGACAATGGTCATGCAGCAATTAGACCAAACCTGACCTAATAAGCTGATCAAGTTGCCAGCTCTGCACCTAGGTCAGACGATGGTCGAGGCCAGGGTTACCAGGTCACTTTCATAGTTTATTGTTTAAAGCCAACCAACATTTTTGGCGCCGATCGGATTCGTGAACGTAAATCGCGAAGAAAAAAAAATATAGCTCTTTTATTGAAAGAGATATTCTAAAAATATCTCTCTCATGATACCATTCATGATATCAAGTAGTGTTATAATGAGCCTTAATCAATAAAGTAATGCGAGGGTCAAAAATGGTCAGTTTTTTTCTCCCTGCCTTAAATAGGAAAATATGTTTTGCGTCTCAAGATTTCTTCTTATATGTTCTAATGAGCCATAATCAATAAAGTAATGTGAATATCAAATACTGCAATTTTTTTCTTTTTTATTTCTTTCAGTCTTTTTTCATTAATCTTCAGGTTATACTCTGAACGTTTCAAGTGAGAGCTCAAGTTGAACATTTTTTAAATCATTCTCAAAGCTTGCAACAAAAAGTATAAAATTTATTATAACTAGCATCACACAAAAATATTTTTTAATGAAATATTATATGAATATTTTAAATGAAGAAACCATATAAAATATTTAAATATATATCATAATTCGTTAAAAAATTAAATATTTGAAAATATTGAAGTAAAAGAGGCTATTTTTTCAGTCATTATCTGTCTAACGACTTCTAAAAATAAAAACAAATGTCAGAAACCCGTCCATAGACAGAAAACTTTCATCCTTGGATAATTCTGACGTGCCCAATGCTTTTAAACTATTTATTTATTTTTACATTTTTAAAACTAGTTTAAAATTAGTTTTCGTGCGTTGATCTTAAAAAGAAAAAGATACTCAAATCGTGCGTCCAAAATGAAAACGCTCATCAAATACCAAAACCATTAAGCACCACGTCTCCTAAAAAACAATTTTTCCAAAACACCATCCCCACGAAACTCTTTTCTTTTTCTTTAGGCAAACAGTTCAGGTATTTTCCTTCTCGAAAATTACCTACTTAAAAAAATAAATAAATAAAATAACAACCGACTCCCTATTGTCTGAATTTCAGAAAGACAGAAGGGAAAAAAACACCCAAGTCTATCAGTCTCACAACAGAGACTTCTCGTCTTCACTGTGAACGATTTGAAATACCTTCAGAATCATTAATTTTTCTTTTTAAGCGAATAGTTAGCCATGTTTACATTTTACGCGTAATTGAGCACATGCCAGTTCGTAAAATTGAGCTTGCAGAGTAGTCAACAAAGCAGCATCGCAAATGACAACGATTTTTCAGACTATTATATTCAAGTTTTGGGCAGACTTAGCTGCAACTAAATATTATATTGCTGTGGCATTTGAGAGTAAATATGAAAGAAAATCATTATTTTCTCTTTTTCCCTATGATTTGTCTCCCTTTAACACAAACGCATACTAAAAAGAATAAATTTAGCTGTAGCCAACGAATGGCCAAAATGCAAGTAAATAAGAAACAAAAATAAAATTTTTATTTTTTTTTTTCTTTTTTTTTTTTTTTTTTTTTTTTTGTTTTTTTTTTTTTTTTTTTTTTTTTTTTTTTTTATTTTTTTTTTTTTTTTTTTTTTTTTTTTTTTTTTTTTTTTTCTTTTTTTTTTTTTTTTTTTTTTTTTTTTTTTTTTTTTTTTTTTTTTTTTTTTTTTTTTTTTTTTTTTTTTTATTTTTTTTTTTTTCTTTTTTTTTTTTTAGTTTT